>NDXB01002275.1:28335-73476 GCA_002631895.1 Agapornis roseicollis | reverse complement strand
ATTTTAATGCGTAAAAGGTTTTTTTTTTTTTTTTTTTTTTTTTTAAGAAAAACCATAGCACTGTTGCTTTTAGAAAAGAGTCCCAAAATAAAAACAGAAGATAAGCTTTAGAAATAATGCTGCCTGTGTACTGTATTGTCACTTTTACAGCTAGGTCAGTACAGAGTTTTCAAATGTTGATTGCTTGGTGCTCCCAAAGTAACAACATTGACCTTAAGACTTGCCCTTCCCTGTTCCGACCTTTGCCATGAATTCAGGGGAAAACCAACAAAAATGCGTCTTCCAACATACCAACAATTAAAAGGTACATACCTACACAAAAAAAACCCCAAATGCTGAAGCTCACTGGAAATAAGGAAAACGAGACCATTTTTTGCAGTTTCAGGTTACACAGAAGATACTGCTGAATTAACACATAAATTGCATGCCTTAGTTGTTCATTAAGGTAGGCTGCTCAAAATTAGTATGTGATTATTAATTACATTATTTTGACACATACAAGAAGGTATTGCTCTGGATTGCATAATTTTCACTTAACTTCTTGGACAGCAATGCACCATTAGGCTTCCTAAGAGAACCAGATACACTGCTTTTTTTTAGGCAATGTACTTTGCAAAGCAAACTGTGGACTAGCCTAAATTTTAAAACACACAGCTAATAATCACATTGCTGTTTGTGCTCATGGCTTGTTACTTGAAGATGCACAGAACTTGTTTTCAAAATGTCATGGTAGAGAACAAATTAACCAGTGTTTTGGAGGATGAGAACAATCTTGTGTCAAAATACTCTGAACCTAGAAATTATCTGCATTCATTTCATTACACTTCAAAGTCTGGAAAGCATTACTCAAGCATGTGACACTCTTTTTGCCAGTCCTCACAGTCTTGGGCAAGCAGATTTTTCCCTGTCTATGCCTCATTTCTTCTCATAGGCAAGTGTGAAGTGGATATACTTATCCATTTGATACAGGACAACATATCAAGAGATATGGTAATTCCTACTAAGCAGTTATACAGTGCACAAAGCCCAGTAGCAGTTATGGACTTAATCTAACATTACTAAATACACTGTAAAAAAGCAGGCTATCAGCCTACAGCTTACTCACCTGCTTGATGCCCAACCCCTTCTCATGCATGTAACCCAGATTAAACATTGCTTGAGCACTGTGCTGTTGCTCTGATGCCAGTCGATAGTGAATAAATGCAGTTTCATAATCAACATCAGTACCAAACCCATAAAAATGGTAATCTCCAAGTTTAATTCTTGCAACGGTATATCCTATAAATCAAGAAACAAACAAACAAAAAAATAAGACAGGTAAGCAAAGAAAGCCTTGTTAGTTTTACAGGAAGCTGCAATAACAGCTTTAGTATTACTTTTCACAGTTTCCATGAATGGTCTCCCTTCTCCCTCTCCCACAGTCAGTTTGGTTTTGTTGGGTTGTTTATTTTTAATTTGGTTTAGCTAACCCACAACACAACTGATTTCTATTTTCAGGAAAGTCTTTTCCCCAGTAATCCTACCAATATTCTTACTTCTATTTGGTGGCATCAGCTGAAAAGCTATGTCATGTTTTTCATAGTCACTTATTACAGAAAAACTTTTTATTTACTATGTGGTCAGTAAGGGCTAGGTCTTCATTTTTGAAACAGAGGCACTTAAAGTCTCCCATCATCATTTGGCAACTGAATACTTATGCATTCCATTCTCTCCATTTTTTAACTTTCTACTAAAAGCCAAGCAGGTCTGAAGCCTTGGGTGGCATGGTTTAGTGTGGGGTGTCCCTGCTTACAGCAGGGGGTTTGGAACTAGATGATCTTAAGGTCCTTTCCAACCCTAACTATTCTACNCCTTTTTTAACAGCCATGTGCAAGCCAAGATGGCTAGAAGCCTTGGGTGGCATGGTTTAGTGTGGGGTGTCCCTGCTTACAGCAGGGGGTTTGGAACTAGATGATCTTAAGGTCCTTTCCAACCCTAACTATTCTACGATTCTATGATTTACATGATGCACTTGCTCATAAGTAAAAAGCCAGTAGACAGACATTAATGAAGATGCACCTGTATGGAAGGTAGAGACCTCACACTGAGATACTTTATGATTAAGTTTAGTTTTGCTTATTTTAGGATAGGATCAAAAGCACCAGAGTTTAAACTTCAGTTTATTTGGTATCAAGACTGTGTTCTTCATGACTGAGCTTTGATAAGAAATTACATATGACAAGTACCAAATTCCTGAAGAGTACTTTGTATCTATTTTCCAAATGGATTTATTTTTAGAAAACTCAGTGTAAACACTTCTAATGCTGTTTAACACTGCTGTATAATTGTGCATGGAACAGCAAAAGAAACACATTGTACAGCTGTGTTTTAGACCTTTAAATCTTCAGGATCTCAGAACAGCTCAGAACTGTATGCATACTGCAATAGCATCATAGCTGAGAGTGGAACAAAGAACAGCAACTACACTATGTCAAATACAACTAATGTTGAACTGAAGAAGGTAAGCTTTCCCTCCCTCCATTTCATAAAAACCATGAAAACAAACATTAATGGCTCTATTAAAATTAATTGTAACTGTGAGGTAGGGATATACCTTGAGAAGCTGCTCTATTCCAGTGAAGCAAAGCTCGAGGATAGGTTTCATTTTCTTCTACTATGCTAGCTTCTTCTAGAGGAGAAAGTAATTCAGTTAAATAGGAGCATGGTATATGTACACAATACCACAAAAACCAGACAAACAAAAACCAACCCTATGCTTATAGTCAATCCACTGAAATGTATTAAAAAATTGAAGTCATCTGTGCTATAGCACAAACAAGATGCAGCCCATCTGACACTTATAAAAAACTCTTTCATTTATATGGTCTTTCCATGTATCTCCTCACAGAAAAGCTAGGAACAAACTGTATTATTTCACCTTGAAATATTCCTTACCAAGTTTCTCTCCCATTCCTGTAGTTGATTCTGAAGCATACTTGAGTAATGCCAGAAGATGCAAATCTTAAGAGCACACAATTTGGGCTCTGAGAAAAGCGCACTCAAATACAAAGCTAAAGTATAACCTATAGTTTGACCATCTAAACCCCAAGCCCAGTCAAGTAAAACAAAGGCTTAAACTCTTTATCCAGCCAGTGAGTGAATATTCTACACAATAGTGCTACAGGTACTTCAGAACAGAAGTTATTTTACTTGTTCATGTCATAAACTGAGAGTTGCTGAAGTATCAAGAATTCAGGCAGTTTATAGGATAAACTCTTTCTTATATCTTGTTAAGTATAGTTTCAGCTATACTATTTCACAGTTGACATATATAATTTTCTGTACAAAGTGTATAAAATAATTTTAAATTCATCTCCAGTCAAGATGCAGTTATATCTGAGTAATCACAATCAGAATTTTAACTCAGGGAAAGAGGTTATGTCTTTGCAAGCATGCATTCCCAGTAAAGATATCATTGATGTAACTTATCTAAAGGTGAGTCACTAGGGCGCTTCTGAAAAACATTAACAGGAAATTAAGGTGTTAAAACAGCTATTGGTGGCTGATAGGCTAATTTTTATATTCAGATACAAATCCCTAAAGATAGTAACAGGAGTCCTAAATTTCTGGATTTGGGATCTAGAAAGTTTAAAATCCTGGGTTTTGTAGTTTCTAGAAAGATGTCACCTGCACTTCCACTGTTTCCCTATGACCTCAAACTCTAAGAAATCCAAGTTCTAGCCACCTAGTTTGCATTAAGAGATCTAGGACAAGTTTTTTCAAGTCTAAGAACCAACTGCCCAGCTCTTCATCCCGGTTTCAAGAGCCATACAACTGAAGTTACAAAAACTGTCTGGGGAGAAGGGAAGGGAACAGTGCTGGGAAAAGACATTGCAATATAAAGAACAAAGAAAATCAAAGCTTGTAGATAAGGCACAGTAAAGGCCAAAGGTAAAAGTAACACAATTCCTACTTCACAGATTTAAAAAATAAAATGTTCAGGCTATGTTTAGGAAATCCAGGGAAGAGACTTTTCAACACTGTGCAAGCTTCTAAAGCATTTTCTCCTTATCCCATTTTTAAATCCTGTAAGTCAGAATGGAAGCATATTCTAACTTTTAGGCCAGAAAGCTGTCCTTAGAGGTGAAAATTAAAACTGACCGCTTTCCAGTGTGAAGAGCAGGCAAGAGGACAAGAATCTCACTGAAGTTCTATCTGAACTAGAGTAATGGTATCTTCAAGCATCCTAGCATTCTACTAAATGGGCTACTGCAGGCCAACTCCATAAAAATTCAGTAGATTCAGGTCCTTACTCTGGTCAAATATGAAAGCAGCATTGCTTTGTGCAACTTCATAGCCTTGTTCTGCCAGAAGAAGATACTGAACCACAGCAGAATTTGAATCACCATCTTTATAGCTGTTGTAGGCAGTCATAAGTCTTTCAGACCAACGCCCCCTTTCACATACGTTCTTAAACAGCTGCAGGGGAATAAAACAAATGGGGAAGAAGACTGGTTGTTAGGAACTTCAGAAACTCAGGTTTTACAAGAGGTCAACCTTTACATTCAAATGCCTGTTCAAAATATTCACATTTCTCAGGAAAAACTTAATAGATTATTCACTGCTTAAGACAGGCTTACTTCAAGATACAGGTTACTAGAGGTTACACGTGCCAAGATTCAGATGCTTACTGAGAATTATTAAGATGAGCTTTTCTGTTAAACACATGCTTAAATGAAGAATTTGGTACTTACTGGTATTTACTTTGTATTACATTCTTTTGTTTGAAGTTAATAAAGCAAATACAAACTTGACATATCAACATATGAAAATAAAGATTTTTCTTGTGGGATACATAGGAGTTTGATAATACATCATGTTGGCTTTTGCTAGCCCTGGCTCTGCAGTCACCAATGAATTTTAGCCAGGATAGATTTCCTACATAAGCTGACATGGTTATATGCAACTTTCTTCAAGTCAGTATTATCTGACCCTTATAAATGGATGACCTTACCTCAACAGCAGTATGACAGGATCGCATCACTCCAGTGCCAGTAGCATGCATCTGAGCCAGATTATAAAATGCAAGAATATGGCCACCCTGGGAGGCCAAGTTGAAATACTTCAAGGCTTGTTTATAGTCTCTCTTTACTCCAATGCCATCTAAAAGGAAGAGTAAGTCATTGCTATTAATTCCTCTTGAAAAACAAGATTGTGTGAAATACAGTACATACTTAGTCTTTAAAATTATTAAGGAAAAATACTGTTAAAGTGTTAGGAAAAACAATATATAAAACAAACGTAAAGTCAATCTAGTTAGGCCACACTACAGGCTGTATATGCATACACACACACTTCTAATGCCACCTAGTGACCAGTTACTGAAAGGGCAGATGCTCAGACCTGGCAAACCATTACTTTAATGCCACTTACTGTAATACATGGAACCTAGTTGAAGCTGTCCATCAACCCATCCCTGTTCTGCAGCCTTCTGGAAATACTTCAGTGCTAGCTCATAGTTCTGCAGGAAGATTTAGTCCACTCATTAGAGCCTTGCAATACACCATGATTTACATAAAGACAGACAATAGGCGTGTACACATATGTAAGGACAGATATGTATTACAGAAAAAAATTACAGCAAGATGTTCTATTCACCTGGTTAAAATTTGGAAACTAAAAATGAAACACCCTACAATGATATTGGCACACCTTGAGTCTGTAGTTATCTCAAAACTGGCATATAGAATTGCTATCAATAGTTATGTGTCACAGAATGGGTGCCCTGTTCTGACTCTAGAACAATTATTTAACTTACTTTCTCAGCTTTGGGCTAATACAACTTTTGAGTATCTGTTCACATAACTAAATATAAAACATCTGAAAAGAGAACTTCTCATGGGATAAGCTACAAGGCGCATGAACTAATTAAAAATTTCAAAGTGTCCCTCCAGTCAAAGATCACTTACCACTGGAACACCTCTTCCGTAAAGGTAAGCCATTCCTAATCCACTCTGTCCAACTGGGTTACCCTGAAAACACAGGAAAACACTTCTGCAAAGAAAGGCAAAACCTACAGCTGCATATTTCAAATTCACCTTTAAAATCATTAAAGCAAGCACTGCTTAAGGTGTATTTGCTTTAACTTTGCTCCTAGTTAGTAACAGTTATTTAGGCAGAAAATAGCACCTTTGGTAACTTTTATTCAGTAACTGCACAAGTAATTGAAAGGAAGGAAAACTTTCAACAGTAGTTACCAAAGACTACTGTGCACTTTCAAACTGTCATACAAAATTTATAACCCACACTCACAGAAAAGTGGGGCATTAATAGCTTATTTCTTCTTCAATTTTTTCAAGTTTGAGAATGTTCCAGATGCTACAGAAGCTCCCAAAACTACTACAGGAAATCTGAGAGTCCGTTTCAATTTAAAAGCAGCTGTGACAATACAGCTTCAGATTAACGACAACTAACACTTAACAGAATGTCAGGCTAGGTAGGTGGTCAGTATTTCGCACTGAAACCAGCATTCATGACAGTTAAGACTCCTTGTACAGAACACAGCTTCATTAATCACCATGACCACAACTGCAGGCAGTTTCTGACATATTCAGACAAGAAGGGTTTAGTTATGGGTTAATCTGGGAAAGAAGTTGGGATTAGGTATATGCATGCAGAAGTACACAAAAAGAAGCGTATGCATAATTTCTGAGCTAATCAGCTTTTCACTACATATGCTGTATTTCTAGCTTAAAGATAATCATACCATATCAGCAGCTTTCTTGAAATACTGAAGAGCTGTTTCATTGCTCTGAGGTACAACATCACTTCCTTCTGAATACATCTGAAAGGGAAAGGTGCTACTGAAGAACAACTGAAGAAGTCAGTTTAGCATGGAGACCATGAAACACCTACACTTTGCGTATGAGTATTAGACTATTCTGACTATTGCATTACTGAAGAGTCATTAAAGAACTTGCCCAGAAGCAGAAAACACATCTGTATACTGCAAAATTCAGATTCAGAAGTTTAACTGTTAAAATGGAGACTTAGTTTTCCATAAAACTGGAAAGTTTTCATTATAATACCCTTTATCTTTGAGTTCTACTGGTGTCTGGTAAAGAACACAATCCAGCAAAAATTTTGTGAGATGCATGGAAGTCAACCTACGTTGGTAGTTAAAACAACTCTTGAAAACAAAGCAAAAAATTAGTTACTAAACCCTCTTCATTTCAGCATTTATTAGATACGAACCACTCAAGCAGTAGAGAGAGCAGAAACCTGCAATTCCTTCTGTTTGGTGCCTTGACCAGCATATTATATTATCTTTTTTCATGCTCTAAGGATATGAATTTTGCATCTCTACTGCAGTGACAGCCTGAAGATGAGCTAGAGCTGCAGCTTACTGCAGCCTAACCTTAAAGTGTACTCAAATAGAGTAATAAGGATTTAGCTCCTCAGAGGGTGAAGCTACCCTGCAACCTAGATCTCAGGCAAGTGATCTAAATACCTAAATGAAAGTAAGACATTAACATCGCCATTAGAAGCTTGCCTATTATGTTTTATATTAAATAAGTACTTAAATCTGAGAAAACTGAAATAATGGCCCACCTTGGAGACAGACTCAAGCTTCGGTTCAGAGTACCTGAAGACCCATTAGCAACTCTAACTGAGGTGCCTCAGTATTCTACAACGACTAAGAATACAGATGTCTTTCCCCTTTCCTTCCTGAACTTTTTATTTCCCAATAAGCAAAATTTTGACAAAATTTTGTCCCACACACTGGAGGACACAGAGGTCTACTCTGAATTTTGAACTCTACCACAAAAAAATGACATTTAGGCACTGAACAGTTTGATTTTTTTTTTTTTTAAATCTAGTTCAAGCACTATTTTGAAAAGACAAAAAATCTTAAAGTAGACAATTTAGTCTAGAAATAACAGACTAACAAGAAAATTCAAACCCATAGCAGAATAGAAATGCTTCAAATCCAGCATTCAAGTTTCATACTGCCTGATATCAGAAAGTAGGAAGTGTTTGTTAGTTTTCATTAAAAGACAGCCAATTTGCTTGCTTTTGAGAGTGTTCATCTTACCTTTCCTAGAAAAGCCATGGCATGTGAATTGCCAGCATTAGCTGCTTGATTGAAGTACTCAAATGCTCGCTATAAGGCAGAAAACAAAAATTTTAGCCACCATGACTATGATTTGAGTACCTTTTCTTGCAAATGGAGCAGAAACTGTTTGCCAAGTTACCAGGTTCTTCTAGGGACAAGAGTTATGGATCTCACCTAATTTAATATATGTAACAGGGTTCCCCCCTTCTGCCAGTTCCTATACAGTTTTACACAGAGATTGGTTATACTAATTCTGACCCACCGATGATCTCTTGACCCTTCTAGAACAATCATTTTAAGGTATTTTAAATGCTATGACCATTAAATAATTTCTAGTCTGTAGCAGAGTTTGCAATAATTATCAGGACTCCACATCCACAGTTCTGCATTTTTTCAATAAATACTTTAAGATAAGGTTAACTATTTTGACTTCTATAAGCAGTACGTAGGTTGGCCAACATCAGCAAAAGTTGTTTTCCATGCACACTTAATATCCTTAGTATTGAAAGTTGCACTGTTTTACCTATAGAAGCAAATTATTCTTGCAAGCCACAAACTAGACTATCATTGCTAATGCACACACAATGTGTCATGGAGATTTTACTACATGTACAAAAGCTCAGCCAGTTTCAAGTAGTACTTGATGAAAACCTTGTCTTTATTTCTGACTTCCTCATTTCCAAGATTATTAGTCTAAAACTGATTGTGTAAAAACATCAGCTCGATGTATTAGTCACATAAAGATTAAGTTTTATTGAATGAATTAAATTTTAGCAAACAAGACTACTGAAATCACTAAATACCTTACAGTGGTACTTAAAACACTTTTGCTTCACTGTGGTCTCAGCTATACTTTTTCACTCTCCACCATGGGTAATATGCATAAAAGATATACAGAAAGGGTACCTGATGATTTTGCTCTACTCCTCTTCCACCATGTAAGTGCAACTGTCCAAGGCCAACCTAAAAATAAATTTTACATTGCAAATAATTAAATTTTCTTTAGGGATTTTCTTTTCCATTAATACAGAAACCAGTGAGCTAATTAAATGCACAAAGACAGAGTGTATCAGACTTAAAAATGCCACAAGTCTGAAGGCACAGATTTGCTTCATTAACTACAGTAGAGCCCTATTTTTCCACATTAGCCTAAGCAGACGTTTAGCCTAGATAAAAGTGACATGACTAGATACGAAATAATTATAGTTCATTTGAATTCTGCCTACCTGATTCTTAAGTCATATATGAGCAACCTCAACTGTGACAATTTGCCTATATTAATGTCCTTCCCTTCTGCATTGTGTCTAGAAGAAGGCCAGCCTGCAGCTTGCAGAAGTCATGCAAGAACAGACACAGCAAGAAATTAAGGTCCCCTGACAGGGACAGTTCTTCCTCCACAACACCTAAAGCTATCCTTAAACTACTCTGGCTGGTTTCTAGTGAAAGCCAAGATTCTTTTTCTCAATGATACTAAAGCTGTAATGTTTTGAATTTATTTTCCACAAAGAAAATCCATATTCTGTCCAAGCTGTACCTTAAACAAACTAAGATATAAGCCTTTTCTCATAAAAACTAAACAGAAAATAGCAAACAGGTTGATGCAAGAGAAAGAAAAAAAACTAAAGCTCCAATGACTTTCCATATTTCATAAAGCTGTTTCTGTAATTCTTGACAACCTCTACATGTCATCATGCGAACTTAATCTTACCTGTGCTTGTACATCTCCTTTCTCTGCTAAAAACTGGTAATACTGAATCAAGTCGTCTTCTAGCATACCACTTGCCATTCCTGGATTTTCTACTTCATCTGCTAAGCGAATTCGCTGAACTACTGTGCCACCAGTCAAAGAAATGTCACTAGCAACTGGAAAACAGGTAAGAAATTTTCAGTTTTGTTCAACACAAATATTACACTGCTATTTAGTAAAACCAGATCTCTACAGAGTTTCAAACTGTTACGTGAAATTAATTACTTTGACATTCTCTAAGAATTAAAGACATTTCAATAGATAAGAGATTAAAATAGCATATCATGACTTGGAGCCAAACAGATAACTTGTTTAACAGCAGGAATTCTCTATTTTTATATTGTCAGTGCTGACAGTACTTATTGTATCTTCTAGGAGAATGACATACGAACACAGATAAAGTCGAGAACATTAGTGGAGTAACAAGCTTTTACCGTGATTAGCTACAAGTCGGTAGTGAGTGAGAGCAGATTCACAACTTGGAAGGACTCCTATCCCAACCCAGTACCGGTAACCCTAGAAAGGAAAACAAAATACGGGACTACTGGTTATTTGACAACATATTGCTTGCCAGGTTACTAACTTTTTTCACCTCCCTTGAGCAAGATTTGATGACACAGTAACAGGCTAAACAAAAGCCACAAGTCCATTGTGTCTGCATTAAAAGCAACTGGCTGATACAATTAAAGTTTTCACATAGCCAATGTGCTTCAGATATAACTCAGGATAAAGCAAATGAGCAGAATGATACTTACAGATGAAAACCTAAATCCTTTTACTTACACGTTACAATTTATTGTCAAATCTCACAAAACTAATTGTATTAATATGCATAATTAAATAAAAGATCTTATACATAAAGATCTTTTATAAAGATTTCTGGCTTTCACAGTTCTCATTAGCCTATAAAGATTAAAAATCTGACACTTCTGCTTTAAGTCAAGAGATGCAAACATGGTCCATCTAAATTCATAGTGGTATACAGGTTAAAATAAGCAGACTTTTCTTTAAGTTAACAAGGAATAACAGGAAGGATACTATTGCCCATGCAATACAAGCATCATGATCTAACATCTGGACAGTGTATTCACATGAATGCAAACCTTACATTAAAAATTTAAGATTACAAAAAAGTTTGTGCATGTGTAAAGTTAATAAACTATCTTACTTACTAGGATCATATGGGCAATCAGATTTCCTCCTAAAGCTCCAAAAGTGTAATACACCAGGGCCTTAAATAAAAAAATCATAGGTTACTTAGATAACATCTGCCTCCAAGATAGAATACAAGAGCACATGCTGAAAATTTCTATGTTACCTTAGCTTGACTAGAATTGACTCCTAGACCAGACGCGTATAGAAATCCAAGGGCCTAGAAATAAAATAAAGTTCATCAGCATGTACTCTGAAACCAGTTTTCCTGGAATACTTAAGTATAAAGTGAAACAATGATTCAAAGCTGCAAAGAACACAAGCTCTACCTTCACTTTAGTACCTACTGCATCTAGTGCCTTTCCTGACCCTTTTAAAACATTAAGTTTCTAAATTATTCAGTTGCTTATGACAGTAGCATAGAAGTCTTACAGTTTGATTTAATGTCTAACAGATGAATTTCGTATTTTGCATATGTTCTGCCACTGGTTAGTTGTATTTATGACTATAAGCAGAATGTACAGAGCTGTTTGGCTGAGTACTTTTCACAAGCTATTTTTATTCATAAAATTTACATAATTACTGCTCTATCTTGAACACCTGTTACAGCTGTGCTGCTCAGAAAAGAAACTATTAGCACAGAAGACAACAGTTTATATTTCACAGTGTTCTAAGACTATTCCAGATAATTCTGAGAGTGCACACACACACAACAATAATCACCTCATGCAGACACTACTGAATTCTAGACCAGTAAAAGTCAAGATCTTCATTAAGATATAAAATCTCTAGAGAAAACACGTTCCTGCTTTCTATGCTGAATCAGCACTTCAGCATTAAACAGGAAACAGCAGACTTGGTAGCCAAAGAGCTAAAAGAAACAGGATTAATTCCTAAAGAAGCTGACACTTCCAAAACAAAAAAGAACAGTAAGTATATTCAAATATTGAGACATTAAAACTGGTAACACCCACAATTTAAGACATTACATGTGTACAAATACACACGAACAATTCTCTGATGTTCAAAGGTACATGGACAAAGGGAATCCCATTCCACTCAATAGCTTTCAAGATTCTTAGGAGTTTATAACTTCCTAGATTATAAATGTGTATATTTGTGTGTGTGTTATCTACTTAAAGTCAAAGATAAAACTGTAGATGAAAAGCAACAACATCCCACACAAACCACAAAAATAGAACACAGTTTCAGAGGAGACTTGTTGGCTGGAGTCTTCTGTATCTACCCAGTTTTTGACTTATACACCCAATCTAGTCAGTGACAGAACAGATAAGAAATTAAATTACAATTATACTATATTATAATAAGCCATAAAATGGCTGTTTAATTATGTTTTCTTTTGTTTTGTTGGTTTTTTTTTAACTCAAAAGGGAAAAACTGTTTCCCTGTGTTTACCTTGAGGGTGCAGGTGCTATTACTGCACCCTCAGTAATGCTAGCGGCATGCAGAAGTGCAGTAAAGCAGAACCTCTGAAACAAAGCAAAGCACTGGCGGAATTTTAAAAGGTAAAAGCAACAAACAGTCAGGGTTAGGAAATGCTTAGGCAAGCATTAATAAAATGCATTTCCTGAATCAGATGTTTTACATCAAGTTCTTGAACAATATAAAAAAGCAGAACTGTCTGCTATCTTTTTTAACCAGGCAACAGATACCACTTGCTGTTGTCATTCTATTCTGGATACAAGAAGAATCTATAAAATCACCTTAGAGTAAGTACAATCTATAGAACAGTTTAGAAACCTGTAAGAACTTCTACAGAATCTAAGGACATACATACCATTTGTCCTTTAGGAGAACCTTCTTCTGTTAATTTTTCAAATAGTTCTTTGGATGACTGTATGTTCTGCTTCAGGTAATCCCCAAACAACATAGCATAGGACACTTTCTCCATTGCCTTGGTATGATTCATATCAGCTGCTTTCAGAAGATATTGATACGCTCTTAAAAGAAAACAATTTCTTAGTCACCTCAAGTCAAAGAAGCAGATTCCATTCATAGACCTGAAGATTCTGGGGAGCCTCTATTTTCTACAAATACATCTACCTCTGTTCCAGCTCTGAATTGTCAACCTATGCAACAACTTGTATGATTTATCTAATAAATGAACTAGATTTTAATGTTCACTCTACTCCTTATGCAAAGTGATCATGTCTTTGTAACAAGAATTTTAAGTCTTGTACTAAGTATGACGTAGGACTACTACTCCGAGAGCTCCACATCATGACAGAAAAAAGAAGCCTTAAAGTCTATGGAGTCTCTTTAATTTGTTGAGAACAAGATCATTCAAATGAAAACACTACAATGAGAATTGAGTGCAAGACAATCATATACATAATAAATTTTGTGATGAAACAATCATACTAACAGTGAGAAAGTTCTCTGGAAACTTCCCTTTTATTTATTTATTATGCTATTTATTTTCAGTACTAACACTGCATAGTTTGATCCAAGTCCAATAAAGGGCAACTCATTTACGTTCTTTTCCAGTTAAGCTACAGTGACCAGCTATGTTACTCTTTTCTTGTTGGGGTGGAGAAGGTAGACTTACTCTTTCTTCTGAGCCTTTTTACTACTTTCATTAAGGATTTTCATTCCAGTCTGATAAACATCCTCAGCTTCTTGCATCTGCCTTCTCTTATTAGACTGTTCTTCAGCTAGAAAAGAGAAAAAAAAAAAGGTATCTTAAGAACTCTAATTACACAGCTGCTCTTTCTAAAGGGAAAATACAACCAGAAATATGTTCCTCAAGACCACTAAATGACTCAAGTGATTACAAACAACTGCCTATAGAAGATGCGTTGCGTATCTTGGTAGACAGTTTCTTCTCACATGAAATCTTCTATGTACAAATTTGCTGCTAAAATATTCTTTTAATTGCTCTACAACAAGCTGTGCAAGGAATAAAAAGTTTCCTCCTTCAGGAGGATGTTTTTAAGAGAAGGGTTGCCTTCATGCAACAGATCAATGTATACAAGGAGAAACATTGTCAAGCTGCTATACTCTGACAGCCTCAGAAACTAAGAGTTTTGCAGATGCCTCCACTGAAAGATTTCTCAAATAGTTCTGGGAAGTGGCATTTCCATTATAATCTTCCGTCATGAGAACTCTGCCTTTATAATTACTTTTATATCACAGTATAAAGCCTACATTTATATATGACAGGGACTTCTAGACCCTGAAATAAAGAATATGAAAAGGACTTAAACAATTAAGGACTTAAACAAGACATCAAGTTACTTACTTTCACAGAAGCCCCACTTTTGATCTTTCTTGTAATCGTAGGTTGTTGCACACCAAAGCCTGCCATCTTCCCTCCCATCTGCAGTGCACTCTGGATATTCCTTCTCCATAAACAAAAAGGGGAAGTGGCAAGGTTCACCATCTGCAGTGCCTCCTATAGCTGTCAAAACTGCAAATACACACTCAGGAATTAAGGCTGATTTCCTTTATTTCACAAATTGAAGTCACCTACTATATTCAGGAAAGCACTCATATGTTGTTTCCAATTTCTGTGAAATTCATTTAATAAAGTTTTCAGTAAAATTTCTCATTTACAAAAGCCTGGAAAAGCAATTATTTTTCTAAATAGGACTTAAAAGTACATTATTCTTATTTTTAATTAGGAAACGAATAAGTTTTTTATATTCTTTAGTTCTAAGCAAGAAAAAACATAGAACAGTTAGGACTGGAAAGGACCTTAAGATCATCTAATTCCAAGCCACCATGCCATGACACCTCACAATAGAAAACACTTTAGTTGAGACTGAAGAAGGCAAATCAGTTACATTTTTATTGCCTACCAAAACAAACCGCCCTTCCTTTCACTTTGTCTTCTCTGCACATCCTTAAGACCACCTTTAAAGTGCATGCTAGTACATATACTCCTTTTAGCCCCAACGTTTGACATCATCTTGGCAGAACAACTCACATGGCCAAATGTGACACTGAAAGTACCTGAATATCACTAGGAAGTACACTTTGTACATACAACTGTAAGACAAGACTTAAATGAAATCATTAGTCTAGTAATCCTCTATTGTTTGTATATATACATTAAAAACTTTATTTCACTTCGTCAATATATTTAAGTTGCATTCAAAATTACTTTGAACAGCATGATTTATTATTTATCATGCACTAGGACTTCAAAGATTACCGATTCTAATACTGGAATATTTTTAAATAAAATCAATCTTCTAAGATGACTAAGAATTATCTTCATTTTTTGATACAGAAACTATTTCAATTAGCATTTTATGAAGATTTTTTGTTTTCACTAAGCTAAACACAGCAGTTGTGTTCTGCTTCATTTGAAGACATTTGAGAAGTCATGAAATTGAGAATTTCAATTATATGGTGTTTTTCCAAGCTAAGTTTGTAATTCTTGTGGTTATAGAGAAGCTAGTTCTTTTTTCAAAGTTTATAATTGTAATGCCTACAGACCATACCAATTATAAAATTTCATGATGGTTTTTTAAAACATGAGGAAGTCTCCAGGATTAGTTTGCCCTTCAAATTGTAATTCAATTCTTCGGCAGATGTTTCACCACAACACTCCGAATTAATTATCCCATAACACAGAAGGAAAAATGTTATTTTCAGAAGCTGCATTCAAAAATAATGTACCCAGATGCAATTAGCATGGAATCAATTTAGGTATCTGCTAACCACAGAGTGATGCAGAAACTCATGCTAAGTGTACATATAACTGCAACTGATGGGACCACTTAAGACTGTCATTTGAACAAACTCCAGGCCCAGGATTTAACATTACTTGAGAAATTGAAGCGTTACTTGTACTGTTCAGCACCTTGTTCTCTTGTATTGAGAGTAACAGAACATTAAACGTTTTTATAGTGCTCTGCATGAGAGTTAGCTGTACATTAAAGTTATGAAATTACTCTGCAACACTCCTTCCCCCTTACCTTTTTAAAGATTTTAAATTCAACTATAATGCTGTTTTGCCCTCCAGATAGTAACAAACCCTACAGCGAAACAACAATGCAATCACAGGATAAAATGCTCACCAGTTACTTTATCATGTAGCTAAAGAATGATAAATACAAACTGAGGTAAATAGTTTACTCAGAGGATAAATTACTTTTTGTGAAATTGAGTGTACAAGTAGCAACTGACCAGTTTTAATGTTTGATTATATGGCATTTTATCATTATATTTTGTCCTGATTTAGGTATATCACATCTCATATTTTATGCTGCAGAAACCCCAAATATAGATTACTTTTAAATACTGGTTACATTAGTTTAAGAGTCTTCCAAATAGGAAAATAAACACAGCAAGAATTGTCAGCTCTGTATGAACTCGTGGGCACTTTTCAGCAAAAACTGTCAAATAGAACTCTAGTGTTACAAAAACAAGACTAAAAACTAAACTAAAAAAAACACCAATTCCTACACACCAAAGACCTCCTCACTAATCAGAAGACAATAGGACAACTATTTCGTAGAAGGTTAAAGGCCCAAGTCAGACTAATTTTAAATTACTGAGGATTTTTTGTGGGTTTTGTTTTTTTTTTCCTGCTCAATTTTCTGCAAAATACATGTGGAAACTTGAAGAATACTTATTTTTGTCCCCTGTGTAATCTCATGACTATACACAGGGGACAATCTACCTAAAAAAGCTTTATTCTCCCTTAATGCAGTCCTGTTACCAGGAGCTCATTCAAGAGATGCAACATATGTACCTGAGCTAGACTTCTATCTTGCTCAGTTAAAAAGTCTGCCAGTAAAGCTGCCCTTGGGCAGGCTTTTTTTCCCCTACCAGAATACAAGTGCTTTTCCTTCAGAATTGGTTCTTCAATAAAATGAGTAATCCTTCCATCCACATCACTAATTTACTTCCTAAGAGGTTCCAAAAACTGTGCAAGACTTTAAATTTGAGTTTTTTGAAAGTCACTTGTACTTTGACAGGTGTAGTTAAGAACTGTAGCTGCCAGCCAACAAGCAATCTGCTTACATATTCCTGTGTAAGATTAGAAGTACCTCAAAGTTTTCTTCTGAAAGAAGACTGCACTATGTATTCTGTTAGCTCACTGTTTTGTGGCAGCAAGCTATTTAGTGGATTTTATATACTTTTTTCAGCACAACACCATGCCTATCGGTACCAATAGTTAATCCTATGACTGAGTTTTGGTGAACTGTATACTAGTTCCGTATTAGTAAAGATGACTTATTAGAGAACAGTCAGAGTTAGTATATAACACAGCTCATTTCATAACTCCAGGTTTCTTTTCACATTCAAATCTGAGTTGAGAAGACAGACTAATACTAGTATTACCATGCAACTATATTTTTTTTCAGTAAAGTTGAAGATGGAACTGTTGGAACAAGTCCAGAGGACGGCCATGAGGATGATCAGGGGACTGGAGCACCTCCCGTATGAAGACAGACAGAGAAAGCTGGGACTATTCAGCCTGGAGAAAAGGCAGCTGCGTGGAGACCTCATTGCAGCCTTCCAGTACCTGAAGGGGGCTTATAGGGATGCTGGGGAGGGGCTCTTCATTAGGGACTCTAGTAGTAAGAGAAGGGGTAATGGGTTAAACAGAGGAAAGCTTAGATTAGATATAAGGAAGAAGTTCTTTCCTCTGAGGGTGGTGAGGCACTGGAATGGGTTGCCCAGGGAAGTTGTGAGTGCTCCATCCCTGGCAGTGTTCAAGGTCAGGTTGGACAGAGCCTTGAGTTATATGGTTTAGTGTGAGGTGTCCCTGCCCCTGGCAGGGAGGTTGGAACTAGATGATCTTAAGGTCCCTTCCAACCCTAACTATTCTATGATTCTATGATCTGCATTTTATGAACAAGTGAAAAGGAAAAGTCTTTGCTACATAGGCTAGGGTACTCAACTGTACCATTTAGTTATGACTTGCTATTAACTGCATTTCAAAAAAATTATACCAAGTTTATATTTTTATGAGCAGCAAAAAAAAAATACTCGGATTTTCTGGAAATTTATACACAAGGACATAAGGTTTTACCTATATTTAATAGTTTACTGAAGTCTACATGCAATTTAGATGTTGCTCTAAGGCTCCTGATACTGTTCTAGGAAGCTTGTCTTTGCACCACTATTTATTCCTTCTTTTCAACTGCCTCTCTAGACAAACAGCCTGGAGACTGAAACACTAATGCAATTTCTCCTTCTATGGCTGGTATATATATACACAGCATAGTATGTATACTTGAGTCCTATTTGAAGAAATCAAGTTTTGTCATTTGATAGTTAAAGCTTTCCAACAAGATGGAAACACCAAGAATTATAGAAAACCATTTCAAATGCATCTAAAAATAAGGCAGAAATTACCATTCCATTCCAGAAAGGTTAAGATGCTAGTTATTTTATGTTCAAAATTACCATTTTTGTATATTTATTCACATGCCAAAGTTACTCATATGCATCTTTACTACCACTTGTTCAAAAGTCTGTGAGGAGTTACCTGGACTCTGTACTTCTGCTTCTTCCAAGTCTTTATTTAAGAGATTTGACATTTCTAGAGAGTTCAATTCTTCTAGCGAATTTTCTTTTTCCTCCTCCCGACTGTGAAAGTTCTCTTCGTCCTCTGACTGAGAGTCCGATTTCCCTGATTCGAGGAAGATCTGACCTGCTACCACTCTAGCTCCTGTAGAATGGTCCTTTACCTGGTCCTCTGCAGATAAAGTCTGAAGGAAAGCAGCCACATAATTTAGACAATTAGAAACTGACCAGCAGCTGAAAACCCCACATTATTCTTAAACATAATATTAAAATACTAAAGTTTAAACAGTAGCATAAAAAGTAAGTTGAGCCAGCTCTATCAGCTCTCATTGACTCTACCCCTTTCAGTTCTTTGAAGAGAAAAAAATTATTCAAGCATAACACAACATTAATTCTTATGATGCACAGAAGAAATTAATGAGACAGAAAGAGTTACAGAACAGTTTACTACAGGAATCAAATTACAGTTCTCAATTTCAGACCTCTGCTCTCACTTCACAAGAAAAAGAGAATGACTAGAAACTTATTTCCTCACCTTTGACTCCAGTGATTCATCCTGATTTCCCTCTTCATCTGGAAGAGATGTCATAAGTCAGAAAAGCTTTTCCATTAATTATTTTCTTAAAAATAAATTTAGCTATGTTATTGTACCACGGTTCTAAGATATTCTAATGTACTAGGTTGACTAATGCACTTCAGAAAGATTATTTGTGTTGTCAGGAGGAATCAAACGTTTCACAGACGATCCTCTTCTTCCTTAAGCTATGCCAACACAACTGTTTATTCAACACTGGAAAAAAAGTGTGGATTTTTTTTTTCTTTTTTAACCCAAATTAATTCTCTAGATTGATACACAGTCTGAATCAATCCATCCCAACTAAAGAGGTATGAATCAACTGAAAAGCATCAATGGAATTTAAGGTTTCTAGTCACCAGATCAACTTTAATATAAACAGCTTTGGTAGTGACCAGAAAATTACATTAACAACAGCCTATTTAACCACAGTTCTTTACAGAAAGCAAGTTCATTTTGCCTGGCCAGCATATTCAAACCTTTATAGAGAGGTCTCTCTCCACAACTGTGAGAAACTAGATTGTCTTCAAGATACCATTCAAGAGCTGCAAGCCTTGCTTAACTGCCATCTTTCTTATCTGAATGGGCTATGATATTTGATTAGAAATACTGGAAAGAAAAAATATGCTAAATAAAAAAGGAATGCTAATAGGCAGAGATGTAAAGGAATAGAGGTGAAAAGGAGGGAGGAGATAATCAGAAAATTTTATTTATGAGAGTTTTACCACTGGTTTGCAGAATTTTCATTTTCTTTCTTCCTGCAACTTAAATGGGCTACTCACTGTGCTTCAAACAACATGGTTCATACGCATCTTGACTGAAAGCCTCTAAATTTATCACTGCCGTAACATGACTGTACTCAGTCATCAGTATCTGGTATTACCTCATTTAGATAAACAACCATTCACCCACATGCATTTGAAAGAAGGTGCTACAGACCTCCCTTCCTCAAAAACTCAAAAGTATAAATAGATAACTAAGCAAATCTGCCACTAACTCATACTACATTTAGAAACCCCCTTCTGAGACCCTGAGATGTATAATGCCCTATAGCAGTGGTAAAACACTGAAAGGCTGGAGACCTGCACTGTGACTAGAAGTACTTAAACTGATAGAAGGTAGTGCCTTGTACATGAAATACCCCATTTAATACATTACAGTTAGCTATTAAAGACAAATATTGAATACCAACAAAATTAAGAGTTTATAGAATTCTGCTATATTTTGATAAGCATTTGGTAGCAAGGAAAACTTACCTACTTCTAATCCTCATGCAAATAAAGTATCTTATCAAAGAGAAATCATCTCTGAAGTGACAAACTACAGACATGACACTCTCAGCACATGTTCTGAAGACTATTACTATAACAGTGCAACCACATGTATTTGCAACGAAAGGGCTAATCTTGGAAGTCAGGTTCCAGAAAGTGATTTCCACACTGTTATTTGAAACGTAACTTTTGATTAGAACAAGAAAAAAGATGAGAATCAAATTCAAGCTAAAATAGCATAAAATAAAAATCAACAAGGAATGCAAAGACTTACAAGTGAAGCTGCAAAACTAAGGTGACAAGTTTGATAGCACAACTGAAACAAAGAGGTGATATTCTGTTGAACATAATGAAGAATATGCAAAGCCCAAAAAGTCTGACAGCCAGCAGACACAGTATCACTAAGTGTCTAGAACAGATCATGCTGGCAAGCAGCTGTAACCTATAGGTTCAAAAATGAATGCATGTAGAGCCCTTCAGAAAAACTAGCCGAGACAGCAAATGTCACTCCAGATGAAGCAGGCCCTGCAAGTAGCAACCAAGACAGCATAAGAACATACAGCGATTTGAAAAAAAACATCAAAAGCAGCATAAGGAAAAAACAAGAGAAAAACAGCTGCATTTTTGGTAGATACCACAGTGCTCTTTTGTGGAAGAGACCACAATTTGAGGAATCTAACTGATAAGCCTGATTGTGATAAGTCATAGGAAGTTTTATCACTGAACTTCAATACTTCAGCTCACCATGTAACAGTTGTTTATTTAAATACAGTAAAAGTACGTATGCATTTATGAGACTTGCTGGTCCTTTGCATTTTGAAACCATGAGACAAAGTCAAGTTTACCTTGTTTCCCACAATTTACATGCTACCATCCTAAAACCAAATGCCACTCTTACAGCTTCAAACTCCAGAGCTTGTCAAGAGATTCATACATGCTTCTGGAGTGGGAGAAAATGAAAAGAGTTAACCTACCAAGTAGCTTGTATGCTACTATTAATATATACAAAGAACTTACACAATACCTGTTACTGCAGTAACAAATATCATGTTTTTAACAGCTATATCAGCTAGGGTGTTTTGTTTGGTCTGCTTAAAATCAGTATACATGACTGACAGCATTAGACCGTTCCAACTTTTTGGTAAAGGGTTTATTAACTCATTTCAATTTGTGGAAGTTTGACTTTACAAGAAATGACAACACAAAGTCAAATATAAACAGGGTATACCATTTATGGACACTTATCAAAGAACAATTTTATTGTAACCTCATAGCAAAGAAAAAGATTTACTGAATTGAAAGGTAAGAGACATCTGTGCAACATAAGGCAGAGCTCATTAAACACTTGTGCTTCGTCCCTGAAAATAAATAAACCTGTTTCATTTCTATTGCATCATTTAAATTCTCTCTAAAGGAGCCAGCTTTGTTCCTAAGAAGTTGTACTTGAAGAACTGTTTTCAAAACAGTGGTTTCAAAACAGCACTAAAGCAACAACAAAAATTTAGTTAACTCTTCTCAGCTCTGGGACTTCCTTCTAAGGCAGATGAGGTTGCAGTGATGACTGATAATGTGACTAGAGGAGGGATCATTTATAGCCTTGTTATTTTGCAGAAGTGCTGACTAATACATATCCGCTACTCATAGAAGTGTGTCTACTTCTACGAAACAGTTAAGAAAACTGTTCTGAAAGTGTTAATGAAAGATCTATGGAAGGTCATAGTTTTGACCTAGGAACAGTTTACTAGTCAAAGTTCAACTACTGAACAAAGTCACAGATGTTATGTTTGTACACCTGCTTCAGAGATTAAAGCTGATAGTTTAGTTTGGTTTTCCACAGTTATATTAAAAATAGTAACTTTTTCTTTTTTTTTTTTTTAAAATTTGGGTCTGTTACCAAGGCTGCCTAATTCTATAAACCTCTCCTGAAAAGGCCAATTGGAAATTAATCCTACTGTTTGTTAAATGAATTAGGGTGATGCAATAATATATTAAAAACAATAAGTAGGCAAAACCACTTGTGGCTGAAACTGGCAGCTGCCAGCATTGCACAGAATACTTCACTTATATACAGTGCTGAGCTGTAGACACTACTGGGTGCTCTCATGCCCACCTGCAACTCCAGAGTACTTCAGAGAGCTAAACACTTTTTTCAGCCATCCACTACTTCATATATATTTAAAATCAGCTTTAAAATTTATTCATTTTTCCTCAATTAGTAATACCAGTGTTAAGTCAACTTAAACATAGCAAAGTACTCTGGCAGTCTATGCTAGATAAAAAGATCCTACCATATGTTGGATAAAGATCCTATCATTTTGTGAGAAATACCATTTTCAAAAGAGCACTATGGAGAGGGGTAGAAACAAGAAGAGCTACATAGTGTGAATCAGCAAGAATGTCATTCACTTGAGGGAGGCCAACAGTTCCAAAGTTTTGCAGTATTAGAAGAACAAATCAGCTGACAATCTATAAAGCAAAATGACTGCTACTACCATACAAGAAATACTATTAGTTTCAGTGTTAGAATGGTCACTCACCTTTGGGAAATTGCCAGCAGCTTGCACTTAAAAACTTTGTGGCTATCTCCCAAAGTTCTGATGAATGCCCTATCACTGTAGTCAGTTTCCTTTCAGTTTTTGCCAATCTCTTCAAACTTCAAACACAATTACAACAAAGCAACTGGTAAGAGTCTGAAGTGATGTACATCCCCGTGGGTACACTAACCAACCCACTGGGGGTGCAGGAAGAAAATACTTTCTGTACCACTAATAACTAAAATCTTCTTTTAATAGAGCGTTCATTTCACCTTTATCACACTTTTTCCATTTCTATTTTCGTGCATGCTTTATGATGTGCACAATACGTTAGTACGGTAGTACACAGAAAGTTTTTAGTTCAACATTGAAGATGCATGCTCAATTTTTTACTTTTTTTTACTGAGAGGGGTATATGAGCAAAAAAGGCTTGGTAACAACTGCTTTAGAGTATCCATAAGCGATATTTCTGTGGCACTTTCAGTTATTTCTTTCAATGTTCTTTTTGTGAAACTGACTTGTCAGACTTCAAAAGAGATTGCCAAGCCTGTTCATCCTATTCTTGCAGGAAAAAAAAGAAATTTTAAGAAAAATATTACCTGAGGTCGCTTCTCATGACTTTTTCAACTTTAAATTCAGCACAGACTCCATAGCACAGATGCTATTCCTATTATGCACACCTCTAAAGCATGCAGTGAGTTAAGCAAAATCCTTAAGTGGCATCTATTCAGCAAGACTGATTTCAAATATCCTTGGCAGCAAGTAAATTGTTCCCAGCTACAATCTGTGCAGTGTATTCATTTTAGTGCAACTTCATGTTTAAGATATAGGTCAACCTTCACACTGAATACAAATTTTTTTTTTTCCAGTCCCCTTGCAATTGCTGGATAACTATTTACAAAGCTTACTCCAGCAGCTTCTCTGTAGGAACTGAGATTCCTTATCAGGCAACAAGTTTCAGGAACATGTTTCATTTAAGTAAGTAAAATCAGAAGGGTCAGGGAAAGTCACTGAGCTCTGTCTTCTGAGACACTAGGTATAGAGCTTCCTACAAGTATGTGACTGCCCATTTGTCCTACCGGTTAATGAGACAGTATGAAAACCTCTGCCTATCATTAAAGTTAGCTATGGAAGGTGAAGGAGAGTCAGAGTGTGAATCACTTCTGCTTTCTTCAGGTAGAATGACAGAATTTCTACCACTTTGAGAAAATGAGAAAAATAAAAAAGAATCAAACAGTATCAGAATCAGGAAAAAATGACAAGTTTTTTTTTCAATGTTCTCAACGAACAATCAACAGAAGCAGCAGCATGCCATTGCTGCTGTGGTAAGTAGAAGAGATGCAGCTTCAACTGTAACACACAGAGAGTCACCATTTTTTTGCTGCTTTTGACAACTGCTCATAGACTTCTTAATGTTCTCTCCCTAGGCCCCAGTGTGCAACTTCTGTATAACCTGTATTAATATCATAACTTTAAAATATAGTGCCCATTTGTTTTGGCCAGAGTTTTCACCCCCAGTTCTCAATAAATTGATGTAAGCAAAGTTTCTGAGTACACAGGGCTTAAAGCTATAGTTAAAAGACCCACTAGTAAAAAAAAAAAAAAATAAAAAAATAAAAAAATCCTTATTAAAGAACACCATCTGAAGTCAGAACATGTAATACTTAAACAATTTTTACTCATCCTTCTTAAAACTTCTCCCTTCAACATACTCACATTCTAGATGACTGTTTCCAGACCAGACATTAGGAATGAACAAGTGTTTAAGGAAGCATTTAACACACAGTCTGTAAGCTTGTACCAGACTGGAGAAAGGGGTTGTGTTATTGCAGGAAATCAAAACACTGGCAAAGTGATGACTTATTTCAGAATTATTCTTGACAAAAAATCTGAGCAAGAAAGATGCTTCTATTACAATTTGCTGCCAACAGCTGGACTCTGTACACCTTCTTCTAATTAATTCTATTAATCAACATTTACCCCACAGTAGTGATTTAAGTTTGGCAACAGCTCCTAATCCTTCATATACTATATCATGTGCTTTCTGGGGCCTACTGATTGTTATTAGTTCAATTGATTCTAAGCATACAGTTTTGAAAGGCTGAACTAAGCTACTGGAACTTCATATGCACACAGTTCTGTGAAATCGGACAGTCAAAAGAAGAATTGCACAGCATATGTGCACACCTGAACAGACCTTAATTCTGTCACCTAACATGCACACTTCCACGTACACAGCAGATGATTCATCCAACACTGACAGTCTCATTTCACCTTAGCTTTTTTCTTTATATACACTACCTGTGAGAACATGCCATTAGAAGTCTAGGTACATCTCTCTGGGTTTGCAAACTCTTATGTATCTTCTCCACACCTTGCCAAAGGTCCTGCTGGCTTGTAGCAATACCTACAAAGTTCATGTAACTGTGCTTGATATCTTAACTACATAATCTGAATCTGAGCTTCAGTAACATAACTTTAAATTTCAACTTCCTAGTAATGAGCCCCAAACCACACAACTTGACTCTAGAGAAAGCCTTCCTGAAACACCACTGACAGCCTGAAAGCACATCTCCAGTAGCAGTGGATAAGGCTGTCTATAAAGGAGTGCTTTCTGCCTTTAGAAACACTATATAAATAAATGCATTGCACATTCCCCCCACCCGCCAGTGGTGGAAAGAAGGGTGTGGGAGGTAGGAACCCCAGGAAAGGAAGTAGGTGACAACACATGAGAAGCATACAAAAGCCATGCTGCATAACAACAAAAGAAACTGGAAAAAAGATTTTATTGCGACATAATGCAGGCCCCAGAAATGCTCGCTCTCTGTATGTGTAAGAAAACTGCTCTGGTAACAGTAACATCAGCATTATCAGCTCCTCAGCAACAAAATGTGTACTAGTAAGGAAAAAAAAAGTCTCATTTTGGTTTTGAACAGAGCACGAATTACAAAGTATGCTTCTAACGAGCTGTTTAAAGGCAGAGGCCAAGCTAAACTACTGAACAGCCTCCGGAAAACAGCAGGCACAAGGTGAGCTATGGGCCCGCCGGCCCCCAGGCTATTCGCAGGCAAGCAGCTGACAGGAACTCAGCTCCCTTCCTCCCCTACGCCGCCTCAGCGCCCTGGCCAGGACAGAGCTGCCCCCACACACCTCACAGGCCCGGAGAAGACACAGAGGCCCCCTCCCCCGCTACTACCGCCTCCACGCCCCAGCAGCGGCACCACGACCCCCACAGACCGCACGGCAGCGCGCACCCAGCTCCCCCGCAGGAGGCCACGAGAGGCCAACGCAATGCCCAAGGCCGAGCAGGGCGCGGAAAGCCGGAACCCCGGTACTCACCGGCGGCGGCCAGTCCTGCGACCCAAAGCACCACGAGGCACAAGAGCAGCGAGAGGCGCGCCCACTGCCCCATCCCGCCGGGCTCCCGAGGGGCCACCGAAGCCGAGGGGCCCTAACTCCGGCCTCCTGACTCCGGTCTCCTCGCCCCACCCACCGCCCCTCCGCACCAATCTGCCGGCCGCGCTGACGAACAACTACGGCTGCTGGCGGCGGCACACGCAGTCCCCCCGGGGAACCGCCTGCTCTACATGGCCCACTCCGATTGGCTCGGGAAAGGAATTGTTCGCCTGCCACGCCCTCTTTTGGCCAAGGATATCAGAAAAGGAAAACACGTCCCTCGGCGAGTGCTAGCTACGTACGTCAGCGACTTGGAAACGACGGCTTCTATTGGCTGGCGTGCCTGCTCCTACAACACCCACAGAGCCTTGCGAAGGACACAGAGCGGCACTGCCGCTAGGACCTGCAGGCGGGGCAGGGACTACGTCACCCACAAGCCCCCGCGCCAAACTGCGGGTCTGGCGGCAGTTCCGAGCGGGGCGCTGGGGTCTGGCGGCGGCTGCGCTGTTCGTACTGAAAGCGCAGAGGCTGGCCGGGTCGGGGGCCCTTCGGTGGCCGTTTGCGGCTGTGAGGAACAGTGGGGACCGGCAGCGGTGAGGGGAGGGGCCTGGCTGTGGGCGGTGAGAGCAGGGCAGCGGCGCAAGCCTGGGGAGCTGGGGGCAGAGGGGAGGGAACACCACAGGCACGCAGCAAGCGCCTGCGGGACCGGCTTTCCTTTGCGCTAGGCTGATGGTGTTTTGAGACACAGCTGGAGTCAAGACAGTAGCTCCAGCCGCTTATTCAGGGCACCTGCAAAGGGAATTTGAGGGTTTAGCTTAGTTTGCTGATTTACTGTTTTTCTTACGACGTTTTTATTCTTTCTCATTAGGCTTCTATGTCAACCTTTTCCAATGGAAAAGTGTGGTTTGTGACTTCAGGTTGCAATAGGGAGCCCTATGTCAAACAAGAGAATCACAGGACATACTTTCTTGATCAGATGTAATGGGGGGCAGCAGTGAATCAAACACCTGCCTAAATCAGCACAGCTGAAGTATGTGAAACTGAAAGGCTGTCATTGGATGAACTTCCATTTCAGAAAGATGCTATGGTACGGGGATTGAGGACTGTGAACACAACGCTGGTTCGCCCTAAGGATCACATCCCTGGCAGTGTTCAAGGCCAGTTTGGATGAGGTTTTTATCAACCCGGTTACTGGAAGGTGTCCCTGCCCATGGTAGAGGATTGGAAGTATACTGGTGTTTAAGGTCCCTTCCTAAGGTCATTCAATGATTCCATGATCATTCTGTAGGTCAAGTAAAATGGAAATTAGGAAGGGGCGCCAGAGTCTCAACCTGTAGTGGAGTGAAAGGCGACCGGGCAGTAAATGTTCCTGTGTTCGTAAACGGGCCGTGCTATTATGCAACGCTGTGCTGAATTATAAAGTGGATTTGCCCTCCACAGCGTGGAGCCGTGACATCCTTGCAGCGCCAGAGCTGGGGCTCTGCGGGGCGGCAGCAGCCACGCCACCAAGCGGCTGTATTTCGCCTGTGGGATGGGGGGCAGCGGCAGGAGCCGCGGGACACAGGGTCCCGACGGCGCTGGATGAGGTTCTTTGTGCCAGGAGGCGTCTGAACGGTGTATGAGCGGGTCTCACAAGTAGTTCTGATCCTAATCGGCAGAACGCTTAAGTACCAGTAAGCTGTCCTAGCTACCGCGGAGCTGTAACGGTGCCGTCAGCACAACCTGAGGGGGTTTTCCCAGTGCGTTACCGTGCCCTGGGGCCACTTTAACCTCTGCCGCGCTCAGCAGAATGCTGTCCAAGCCCGCCTCTTCCTGAACCCCGCTGCCCGCGGCGGAGCAGGGCGGAATGCGCTGCCGCCTGAAGTGGGACTGGAGGGGAGGGGCCGCTGTCGGGAGGTCCTGCTGCGCACGGGGCGGTAGCGGGAAAGCACGGTGCGGATGCTGTGTGCGAGGCCGGGGCTGTGGCGGTGCAGCTGTAAGGGTATCTTGACGCTGCCGCAGCTCCGCAGCGATAGCCGCGTTGCTCTGACTGGGGGGTATTAAGTGCTCGGGTGAGTTGCGCAGAGCCCTCGGGGTGATTCTCTCTCCCCCCACCTCCACTCCCAGCCTCAGCGTTATTTCCTGTAACCCTGCTTAGGTGATAACCCCTACCAGCAGTCGTAATGGTGTGTCTGGGTGTGATGGCTGTGTCAGGCGCAAAGGAGGTTTAGGGGAGACAGAAAACAACACGATAGGTCATTTGAGCAACGCACTCCCTAACCACGGTGCTGGTTAAGGTCAGGCTCAAGCCTGACATGTCTAGTCAGGAAGAAACATGTCTAGTCAGTGTACAAATACGACTATAAGTCAATTGCCTTACTCCATAAATAATGGATAGCCCAGTGCTCGCTGGGCTCTCCTGCATAGTAGGGGTCTGCATGCCAGGATCTCTTGAGTAGGAATGCATCTCAAGGTTACTCCCCGAGGCTGAGAGATTCGTTATTGCCCTGTAAGTGCAAAACTTAGAAATCTTAGCAAAGTGATAAAAAGGGTTGATTGTGCACATATAATCCTTTAGACACAAGTTGTTGACCAAGTTTGGGGCAAAGTATGGATCCAGCTGCACTTAAACTTCTCTCTGAGAAGGAGCTTAGAATGCAAGGGGCTCCTTTCTGAACCTCATGAGAAAAAGAGGGTCTCCCTGGCAGTTTTGACTGACCTTGTCCTCTGCAGCAAATAGTCAAGTGTACCTTGCCACTGAATCTTGTTAAAGCACTGTCACATTTACTATTAAACTTTATTGTTATAAACACAAAATTGTTGTGTTGTATTTATAAATATACTGTTGCTTTGTGTTCTAGTCTTGAGGGAAGAAATTTCTTCTCATCTTGGTCAAATCAGCCCTTCTGTGAGCAGAGGTTGGACCAGGTGACTTCCAGAGTTTGCTTCTAACCAAATCTATTCTACATCTAAAGCTGGAGGAAGAGGGGAGTGTTAAGTGAAATGGAAGAATGAGAAGAAAAATATCATGGTGGAATGGTTTTGGGTTTGTTGGTTTTTTGTTGTTTGGTTTTTGTTTTGTTTTTTTTTTTTTTTTTTTTTTTTTTTTTTTATTTTCCCCCCCTGAGTTCCATAATTGCCTTCCAGATAAAAAAATCAGATAATATTGCAGACTAAGTTCAAATTAATTTAGTATGTGTTGCACTCCAAGAGTGTGGTAAATTTATTGCTGCCTTTCCATTTATGTGTGCAGCAGCCATAAAATTCCCATTACTTTTTGTAATAAGTTTTACACTCTTTCCTATGCAGCTTTGAATAGAAGCTTAGGTTGTATTTGCTGTGTTCCTCCTCTCTATTCTATGCCAGAATGTCCAAGTGACCAGACAAACCATAAGGGCTCAAATTTCATCCTTTGTGTTTTAGGGATACTTAGGTATAATTTCTCAAAGAGTTATCTAGATTTTCAAGAGATGTTTGAATTGGGCCTGTTTAAATACTGCCTAGTATTTATGTGGCATGATGCAGTATTAGTCATTCTTCAGGTAAGAGAATGAAAGTATGTTAGCTACATTTTGAGTAGTTTACTGATATGCGTGATAACTTTCAGGGTATTTCTTATGCTTCGCTTTTGTCTTTGTAATTTGATCACACAACTTTCTCCTTTGGTTTTTACATTGATTGTGAAAATTGTATGACTACTTTTTTTTTTTTAAATGCAAAATTGTGGGAGAAGTATGAAACTTAATACATTTTGAAGAGCCATTTCTCAATAATTATCCTTGCAGAATGTTCTCGGTGTTTTTCCAGCTTGTTCTGAAAAACTGAAAAGAAGCAAGCTTCAGCCACCTCTTAGGGAAGATTTCTGTCCCAAAATACACTAGTTTTCTGACAGATTTATTGATTTATTTATATTTTGTTTATTTTTTATTAGAATGCAAAATATATAGACTTTTTAATTATCATAATTGTAGCTTTTTAGCTGTGGTTTTTTTGTTTGGTTTGTTTTTTTTCTTTGACTTACTGTGTGGTTTTTTTTAAGTTTCTGGGCACTTATTTCTGAGGATAAATTACAAGGAGAGTAATGTTCCTAAATCTCATATTCATGTATTCAAGGCTGTAGGAGGGTTATGATTCTAGCAAGACCCATATGCAAAGCTAGAGATGCAATACAAGTGTTAATTAAGCAACCTGAGGGGGAAAAGGTGAAAATTACCAAGCTTATTATCACCTGATCTGTGATATTCAGGTACCCTGTCGCAGGGAATGAGGGGAAGAGAAGCAGTGATGGAGAAAGAAAGGAACAGTCTTCCGCTTCATGTTAGAAAGTAAGTTATTGGCATGGCTTTTGTGAGAATTCCAGTCAAGAGGAACAGGGAGGTAGCTCTAAGAGCTGTCATCCAGTCTAGACCAGGAACAAATTGTAGAGGTACGATTTGTAATACGCCAACATTGTGAGGTACCAGCATTCACAAAAACAGAAATGCAAATAGCTCAGCCCTGTTTCTCCTTTCCAGCTGTGAAGGTTTGAAGCTCATTAATGAAAACCTCAGCCTTTGCACTCTAGCTTCCCAAATATATCCACAAATCTTACTAATGTCAGTGTGGGCTCTGATATCTGTGCCTGGACCCTTGGCCCTAACCCAGTATGCAGGGCCTTCCCTACTTACCAGGCAGGCTTGACGTTCAGCAGCAAAACAGATGCATGCACTTGTGCACTGTTCTCACAGACACCCTTTGCTCATGCAGCCCTCAAATAGCAGATCACTAGGTGGTGATCTAATGTCCACGCACAAGCCCTGTGTCCTGGTTATTGACCTAGACCCAGATGGAGGTCTTTTCAGATACAGGTCTTTTACTGGCTAGTCCAGTTTAAGGTTTGTTAGCAAATTATGTGTATGTGTACACCTGCATGCACACATGTACACACAGTTAAATTCCCAAGAGAAATAGTCTGGTCTCTTCCGCTGCCTGCCCTGTGAGCCACAGCCCCTGTTCCAGTTGCTGGCACTTATACCCCCGCAGCACACACCCACTCCCAATGCTGCATGGTCCCTTCTCTTTTTTTTGCTGAGAGGAGCGACTTGAGAGAGGACGCCTGGGTCACCGGAGCGAAGCGGAGCAGAGGGATCAGTGTCCAGGAGCCAGCGAGGAGGGAGCCTCAAGTCCTTGACAGCACTTGCCTAGGAGCCGGCAGCTCAGCTCACGCGGTCAGCTGACTCACCGGGGGCGGAGCCAGGAGGCTCGGCGACAGATTTAAAGCGGCCAGCATCGACCAAACCCGGTCAATTGCTGAGAGGAGCGGCTTGAGAGAGGACGCCTGGATCAGCGGAGTGGAGCGGAGCAGAGGGATCAGCGTCCAGGAGTCTCACCTCAGAGCGCCAGGAGCCAGCGAGGAGGAAGACTCAAGTCCTCGAGAGGACTTGCCCAGGAGCCGGCAGCTCAGCTCACGCGGTCAGCTGACTCACCGGGGGCGGAGCCAGGAGGCTCGGCGGCAGCTGTGAGTGGTTAAAAACCTGCCCAGGGAGCGCGGCGAACGGAGTGGGTTGAGGCAGGTCGCGTGGGCAGTTGGAGCGGGCTGACCGCCTGCGCAGGAGGACTCGCCTGGAGCGCAGGAGGAGGAAGGGCCGCTTGCTTGTGTTGAAGAGATGTAGACGGACCGATCGACCAGCTAAATCATGGTTACAACGCCATCAACAGCAGCTGTGAGGAATCACATAGGTACCCAGGCAGTCTGCCTGCAGACACACGGTAGTGCAGGTCTCTGGCTGCAGAGAATGCCTGAGCCTGGCACTTGTACTGGAGGGAGCCAGTGACACCGCTTGCGTGCGGTGTGAGCAAGTAACTGATGTGCTCAGGCAGGTGGTAGAACTGAAGGAGGAGGTAGAAAGGCTGAGAGCCATCAGAGAATGTGAAAGGGAAATAGATTGGTGGAGCTGTGCCCTAAGGCAAGAGCAGAGGGAAGTGGTTGAACAGGTGATGGATCCCCATCCCTCCTACCATCGAGCTGAAGGAGTGAACTTAAGGGACAGGGAGGTATGGAAAGAGGTCCCTTCTCAGAGAGGTAAGCGAAAACCCCTGCAATCCCTTCCTCCCTCCCAGTTGCCATTGAATAACAGGTATGAGGTCTTGGAAGTACAGGATCAGGTAAATGGAGATGGAGGGGTAGATCTATCTAGTGAGTCACCCAGGGCTTGTCACTCACCCCCATGCCTTAGAACTTCCTTGACTAAGAAGAAAAGAAGAGTAATTGTGGTGGTGACTCCCTTCTGAGGGGAACAGAAGGGCCCATTTGTCGACCAGATCCGTCCCACAGGGAGGTCTGCTGCCTACCTGGGGCTCAGGTTAGAGATGTTAAAAGGAAGCTCTCTGATCTGGTGCAGCCCTCTGACTACTGTCTGCTGCTGGGTTTTCAGGTTAGCAGTGGTGAAATTATTACAAGGGGTGCAAGGGCAATAAAGAGAGACTTCAGGGCTCTGGGGCGGCTGGTTAGAGGGTCTGGAGCGCAAGTGGTGTTTGCCTCCATACCTGTTATGAGTGAGGATGAAGGGATAAATAGGAAGAGTGTGAGGATTAATGTATGGCTGTGTGACTGGTGCCGAAGGCAGGGTTTTGGCTTTTTCAATCATGGGCTGCTATATGAGACACCTGGTTTGCTGGTGGCAGGTGGGATACAGCAGTTCCAGAGAGGGAAAAGGTTTTTGGGGCAGGAGTTACCGGGGCTCACTGACAGGGCTTTAAACTAGATATGAAGGGGGAAGGGGAGATAACTGGGCCTGTTAGGGACAAGCCCAAGAGAAACATGCTGGGGCTTGCAGGATGGCTGTGTTGATCAAGTGCAGGGCTCAGACAAATGTCCCGTTTTTGTTCTTTCCTACCCATTCTTACCCTTAGCTTTCCTTGCCTTTGTCACTTCCCATGAAGATCCCATAATTTTTACATAACCCCACAAGCTCTTTCTGTTATTCCATGTTTTTGTTACACTTCACAAAATTCCTTCAAAAATCTTGTCCAAGTCCTTATTCCACCACCCCACCCCCACCTATGCTTGATTAGTTCCTTTTAATAGCCCATTAATCAATGACTGAACAGTTTTGGTCTTTGTCTACTTTCTTACCTGGTCATTAATGTTTGTGTGTCTGTTTGCTTTATTATTTTCCTTTTTGCTTGTTATTTCTATTACACTGAATAGTCCTTAACCGGATAGCTTAATGAACCAGGTGCTGTTACATTCTATGTACTCTTACAATGGCATAGACAAAAAACTCTAAGGTCTTAGAATTGTGCTGTTTTTTGCATTGGTGTTCTGGTTTTACCTCAGCTATTGAGTTAATGCTATCACTTTATATTTTAGTGCTCCTTTTCTCAAGGGGAGAGCTCCAGTTATCTTCAGGGTGTTTTCTTATAGGATTTAATGAAACCTGAGAACTACATGCTTATTGCAATTGTAATGTTACAGTCCCACAGTCTCAGGGGCATACATTACTTGTATAGATCTCTTATATCTCTGAATTGTGCTAAGAGCTTCATCTCTCTGCCTAGTGGGGAAACCTTCTGGCAAGGACAGTTGGTGTTCTTGCACTAAAAATAATGTTATACAGTTGGCTGTGTGCTCAAGGTCCTGGCTTTATATGACAATGAATAGCAAGCACAGTGTGTTAAAGCATACACAAAACCTAATCTGAAGTGTAGTGATATCAGGCCAATCTGTCTACAAGTCTGGTGAAAACACAGCATTTATAATTTGAAAAGCATTGCAATTATTGAAGTAATGCTGTAGAATCTACAGCAGAAGTCTACTGTATGTACTAGGATAATATGTGCTTGCAAAATCAGTAGAATCCTATCCTAGCCCCTAAATTTCAGAAGCTGGACAAAATGAGGGAAATAACTGTTATGCTATGTTTCTTCTAAATAAAATTGTCTATAATTGGAAATTGCAAGAGATACTCTATTCCCTTTATGTACTGCTGCACACACATGTGCTTCTAGGCATATTATAGTGTCTGACACGATTTTCTGAGGCATGGTTCATGAGATGGAGTGCATGTGCAGAAGGAAATTAAAACTAATGCTGCCTGCAACCTAAAAATTTCATATATATTGCACTTACGGATGTAATAGCGTTGCTTATATTAAGAGCAATTTCTTGAGTATCCTGAATTACTCTAATGTTAGAAAAGCTCAGAGGGACTGAAAGCCTTCAAGGTAAAATAGGACAAGATAACTAAATCAGTATGGACATGGGTTCAGGGGTAGTTAGGACTTGGATGTGATGTTTTTCTTTTGAGCTTAGAATCATAGAATAGTTAGGGTTGGAAAGAACCTTAAGATCATCTAGTGCCAACCCCCCTGCCAAGGGCAGGGACACCTCACATTAAACTGTGTCACTCAAAGCTCTGTCCAACCTGGCCTTGAACACTGCTAGGGAGGGAGCACTCACAACTTCCTTGGGAAACCCATTCCAGTGCCTCACCACTTTAACAGTAAAGAACTTCTTTCTTATATCCCATCATCTAAACTTCCCCTGTTTAAGTTTGAACCCGTTACCCCTTGTCCTGTCACTATAGTTCCTAATGAAGAGTCCCTCCCCAGCATCCTTAATAGGTCCCCTTCAGATACTGGAAGGCTGCTAGGAGGTCTTCACACAGCCTCCACTTCTCCAGGCCAAAAAGTCCCAACTTTGCCAGCCTGTCTTCATACGGGAGATGCTCCAGTCCCCTGATCATTCTCGTGGCCCTCCTCTGGACTTGTTCCAACAACTCCATGTCCTTTTTATGTTGAGGACACCAGAACTGCACACAATGCTCCAAGTGAGGTCTCCCGAGAGCAGAGTAGAGGGGCAGGATCACCTCCTTGGACCTGCTGGTCACACTCCTTTTGATGCAGCCCAGGCTGTGGTTGGCTTTCTGGTCTGTGAGTGCACACTGAAGCTGGCTCATTCATATTGACCACCACCCCCAAGTCCTTCTCCGCAGGGCTGCTCTGAATCTCTTCTCTGCCCAACCTGGAGCTGTGCCTGGGATTGCTCTGACCCAGGTGTAGGACCTTGCACTTGTCATGGTTAAACTTCATGAGGTTGGCATCAGCCCACCTCACAAGCGTGTCAAGGTCCCTCTGGATGGCATTCCTTCCCTCCAGCGTATCCACCGAACCACACAGCTTGGTGTCATCAGCAATCTTGCTGAGGGTGCACTCAATCCTACTGTCCATGTCAGCGACCTGTGCTGAATGCAGGCCCTGAACCAAAGCAAGAGCTCTGCTCAGTGGTCAGGTAAGCAGGCAGAGATGCATGCAGGATAGTCATTACGGGAATAGGGTTGGGAATTAACTGGAAAACATCCCCAGAGTTGTAATTCTGAGGGCAACACAAAGCCAGATAAAGAAGAGTGCATCCCTGAGAAGGTTGTATTTTGCTACATTGATTGTACCCCAGCCTTCTGTGAACTCTTGGATACCTGATTTGTGTTTACATTATGGCAATGCTGTTATTTCTGGAACTTTTTCAGAGTTAGCTGATAGGCATGGTTATTTACTATTCATAATGCTTTGCTTAGAAAATCTGAGTCACTCAGCTGGAAAAACAGAGAACAATCACAAGGTTTAAACTATCAAACATAAATAAACAGTCTTATTCATGCAGAGAGTAATTTATTCAGAAAAATGATTCAACAAACACTTTGAATTGTGAACATGCTCAGGAGAGTAATTTTTTTCTGAGGTTATTTGGGAACAGGAAATAGTAAAAACTGATCATGTGTGTATATTTAGAAGCGTGTATGTAGAAATAATTTGCATCTAAAGGATTTAAAGACTTAATAGAGTAAGAAGTTAATATTCCAGGTAGATGTCAGCCCACCCAAGTTTGCTTGAAGCACATCATCAGAGAACTAACTTGGGTGTAAAAAATGGGAACAGTGGGAGGTTGGAACCAAGGTTTACGATTTCTCTGTTTCTCAGGAATGGATTAGCAGCACAAGTTTTGCCATGGCATATATGGAAGAGTTTTGAGGAGGACTTTCCCATTGCAGGTTTATGCTATTTTCATTCCTTGATTCTGTAGCTGTCATTAGTGAGGTGGCATAATTAATTGTGTGTCCATGGCACAGAATGGGCCACTGGTGTTTGAAGGAGGCAAGGTGGAAATTTGTGGTTTATGGCTAGATGTGTAGCCATATGTCATTGCTTCTAGCAAAGCCTACACAGGTCTTACCTTGCCACCAAGTGGTATTGTTGCATTGATTCACACAAAGTTTCTCCTGTCCGCGGTTTCATTGTCTTTCTCTCTGATGTCAGGCCTCTGATGCACTAAAAAGCTGGCAAAACATTGTGCTTTTTTATAGAATCATAGAATATTTAGGGTTGGAAAGGACCTTAAGATCATCTAGTTCCAACCCCCCTGCCATGAACAGGGTCACCCCAGGTTAAACCATGCCACCCAAGGCTTTGTCCAACCTGGCCTTGAACACCGCCAGGGATGGAGCACTCACAACTTCCTTGGGCAACCCATTCCAGTGCCTCACCACCCTAACAGTAAAGAATTTCTTCCTTATATTAAATTTAAACCCTCTCCTGTTTAAGTTTTAACCCATTACCCCTTGTCCTGTCCCTCCCCAGCATCCCTATAGGCCTCCTTCAGACACTGGAAGGCTGCTATGAGGTCACCATGCAGCCTTCTCCAGGCTGAACAGCCCCAACTTTCTCAGCCTGGCTTCATATGGGAGATGCTCCAGTCCCCTGATCATCCTCGTGGCCCTCCTCTGGACTTGTTCCAACAGCTCCATGTCCTTTTTATGTTGAGGACACCAGAGCTGCACACAATACTCCAAGTGAGGTCTCCCGAGAGCAGAGTAGAGGGGCAGGATCACCTCCTTTGACCTGCTGGTCACGCTCCTTTTGATGCAGCCCAGGCTATGGTTGGCTTTCTGGGCTGTGAGTGCACGCCATCAGCTCGTGTTCGTCTTTGCTTTGGCTGTGAAAATCAATATTCAGTTTACTAAAAGCCATTAAAATGGTGTTTCTCTGATCAAACATCTGAGACGTGAAGCAAAGCTGGACTTGTCCTGGGGGGAAATGGTTTAGTTCTGCTATGTCTAGTGAGATAATGATAGACAAGTATCAAACCTCTTTTATTTTAAATATATTTGCTCTGATGAAAAAGCTGTTTCCTCTAATGGTCTAGCTGCTCCTGTTTATGGCTTAAATCTAGTTACAAGTGTAAGCTGCAAAGTGAGTGTGTGCTATGTGTGGGTGAACTGTGGTTTATACTGAATTTGATGTTCATGAATTCATATAAATCTAAGTGACTTCATTTTCACTGCATGCTGTCCATATGCTTGAGAGACAATTTTATGTACTTTTAGCCAAAAAAATCTTCTGGGAGAGAAACAGAAGGTTCAAGGACAAAAGAGAAATAAATAACTGAACAGGGTGATGAATAAAGGAGGCAGGAAAATGGGAGAAGTAAAGAGTTAGGGAAGGGAATGTAATTGAGGAATGATTGCAAGGACTAGAACAACACTGGGGAGAGCTCGCTGTTAACACCTCTTATAGGAGAGACTGCCTAGCTGTTTTTATGTGCTAAATTGTGGTGTTGGTGAGGAAGGTAGAGAAGATTTACAGAAGCTTTAGCTTTACACAGCTTGTTGTCAGCAAGTGTGCCACAAACTCATATTGTGTGGCTTGGCTGTAGTCCTATGACAATCTTTGATAGTTCTCAAATACATCAGTTTTGTGTTCAGCAACACTAAGGTGGATTGAGTATTCAAAATTCCTAGGAAGAGTGTAGAATATAAAAGGGAATGTATGTCCAAATGTCTACACAGTTCTGTTCACCATTTCTTTAAAAGGATATAATAGGACTTAATAGAAGGTACACAGGCACTGAGGGTATTCCGAGGGATGGACCAGCTTCAGTGTGAGGAAACTAAATGAAGTGGAACCTCTCTTTGGGAAGAGGTGGCTGAAAAAATATTAAAGGTTTATGAAATGACAAGTAGTATGGGGAAAATATGTAAAGAATGATTATTCACCATTTCTAACACAGGAGTTCAGCAGGTATCCAAAGGAATGATATGCAGGTTTAAAACTGGAGGAGGGAGTAATTTTTCACCCAGTGTGTAGTGTAGGTTAATGGAAAAAATTTTGTGACAAAGTATGAGAAATGTTGTAAAGAATAAGTCTGGTTTTGGTGATTAAACTTGTTGGCCTGGATCGGGTCCTCACCATAAATAGTATGCACTTCTGTGATCATAGAAAACTGGAAATGACCAAGAGAAGCTCTGTTTCTGATACTTTGTTACTTAGGCATTTTGTGTAAGCTACTGCTGAGGACAGGAGGCTGACCTCAGCTGACATTGAACAGTATGATTCTCAGTGTATTTGTATATTCTCATTGTGTTAGTCTGTTTGAGATGATTGTCTTTGACAGGGAAAAATTCTAATGCTGTAATGCCATGTGCATGTAAAGGGGGACAAATAGGTCAAAATAAATAGTGATGTATGAGATCTAAGGTGTAAGTGTCAAATCAGGAAGTAAAGCCTGCTCATGGTAAAGGTTTTTAATTGCCATTAGTTATTGTCAAGGGATCCAAGAGGTAGCAGTAAATCAGAGGCTGAAAACAGGTTAACTAGTTCAGCTGAGAGCATGTTGTAAGGATGCACGGTCTTTTTATAAGTCTGTTCTAAAAAGAGAAGGGAAGAGGGGCTTTCCACAATTTCAGCTGGCTACAAAGTGAACTTTTTGTAGTTGATTGGGTAGAACTCTTTCTACTCACAAGCCTTTGGGATGACATAGAAACTTATCACAGCATTGGAAAAAGGGGAATCGTTGTATTAAATTAAATAAATTTGGGCTCTGATAACTATTTCTACTACTCTTCTGTACTATGACTATGTATGTGTTCCTATCATACAGTTTCCTTGGATACTGTAAATGTGATTTAAGTAAAATTAAGTTTGTTGTTGGCTACAGAGATGATTTCCCCACTAAAATGCATCAGTATTTCTATGCTGTCCTTAAAAGCAAGAGGTAAAACCACGACATGTCTTAGTGAAACACTAGGTGAGGTTGGGGCCTGGGGCAGCTGGGGCTGAAATTAGTTAGGTTAGGGTATGAACTACCTGAAGGAGAATTTAAGTACTGTAAACCTGAGGATGGTGAAAGCCTTCAGTAATCCATTTGCTTGCAGTCAGGTAGTGTAGCTGTGTTTCTCAGTAGATATTGGTCTTAATGACTTTGAATTGGTTGATAGCTTGTGTCCACATGAATTTGACTAAAGCTGCAAAGGGTGGCTGGAATCAGCATTATAACTACCTCCTGAACAATAAAAGCTGAAAGAGTAACCTGGTAGTGGAATATGGTAATGGATTCTAATCTGTGCTCTGGGCCATGCCACAGGTGCAGATCTGGTATTTCAGATTATTGCAGTAGATAATGTTTTCATAATATATGGATCCTGAAACTGGGTATGAATGCTTTTGACTTTGCATTCATTGGAGTACAGACACATTTAAGAGTTGGTTTTTTTTTTGGGTGGGGTGTCAGATCCTGTACTGAATGCTCAAAATGGCTTTTGGACAGACAAGCTGCAGAAAAAGCATGACCACAGCTTAAAATTAATGATACTTTTAACACATAAATGTGGTATCCTCTCTACTTGTGTTTTTTGCCCTGTGGAATGATTCATGTTTCCAAGCTTTGCTGTACAGCTGCTGTGTTTAGAAATGTCAGAAAAATTAAAATAAACTCAGGGTGCTGATGTCAAAGACCTCCGACAGCTGAAGGTTTATGATACAAAATTAATCGTGTTGGATTCTGATGTTTAGAAATGAGCTGGGATCCTGAACTTCTGGTGGAAAAGGAAAGGGAGGCTTGAGCCAAATTGTCTGACTCACGTTTCTGATACTACTTAGTTTTTTTATTTTTTTTTGCTAATGTAGACAATAAAAGTTGCCATGCTACTAATACAGGGACTAATGATGTCCTGCATGCTTTTATAGAAGATGCCCTATTGATGACCTTAACTGGCAAAACACATTTCAGTGGAGGAAGTGGAATTGATCTGCCTCTATTATCAGTAACAGTTCTTGCAAGTGCAGATTGCCTGATTAAGTTTAGAAGGGTCTTCTGTGCTCAAGATTTCCCTTCTGTTTTTTCAGGGAGATTTTTCTTAGTCTAATATAGGTTTTTCTTCATTTTGGTGTTAAAAAAACCCCAAAATCTTACTAGCCATAGAGCAGATGATTTTAAGGTACGTATAAGCCTATTAAGGCTAAGTGCCTTGTCTGCCACCCCAAATGACCTGGCGAATTTACAAATTCATGTCTCAGTGAAGAAATCCAGTATCTCTGGCTAAAGTATGGAAACTTTCATTTCATTTTCATTCAATGGACTTCCACTAGTGTCTGAATAAGATAAATAATACACAGATGCTTTTGCCTACTGGAGAGTCACAACTGTATTCACTATCAGTAAAATGAGTGACAATATTAATATACACGTTTCTGGTCTGTTTTAAAGGGCTGTAACATGTTACTTTTGACTGAGACAGAGAATTGCACCAGTGAACCAAGTTCATTTTGTATATTCAGCATGTTCTAAGAAGATAAATTAAAGCAAACTGAGATCAGGAAGACACATAACTGTACCATTTTAACACTGTTTGGCTTCATAAGCATGGTTTTAGTGAGGTTGGTCTAATATGGTTACATAGCTTTTGGCTTATGAGTGACTCATTTCTGGTTTTCAAAATCAGGGTTAGATGTGTGTAAGAGACAGAGGAGAAATAAATTGGAATTAATTTTGTTTATTGCTACATGCAACCTCATAAAATTTTGGGCTTTTTTAAAGGGCATAGAGGTGTCACTAGAATTATGGCACCCAGTTTAATGTATTGCCAGTCAGAGATCATTTGAGAGGGATTATTCATCTCTTGCTCCAGGAGTTTCAGCTTGCCTACAGATTCAGCAGGGTGTGCATCCATCAGTTCACGCAATGATCGGACAGCTGATTGTCGCAGTGGGAAGGAGTACAAGCAACACTTCAGATTTCTCTGTTAGCATTGTGAGTTTTAAATGTTTGAGGTATCAGTCTTCTCTGACTTGATAATGTTCCCTTGGGAGACTTGTGCTGGTGATCATCTTACTTCCTTTCATGATCTTGGCTTTTGTCTGCTGAGTTGCTTTGTAACCCACAGCGCATAAACAGTTTTGATGGAGCGCAGTGTACGTGTTACAAACTGTAGTACGCTCAGCTATAAACTGACTAGATTAGAGATCCAACTACCCATTTGTTGTGCAGGAGGAGCGTTACAGTTTAGATTTAAGAGGCATTTTCACTTCATCAGAAAGCTGTCTTTACTGCTGCTTCTGCCATACATGTCACTTAAAGATTAGTAATTGGGCATCTTTCCTCAGTGGTGACTGTTCTAAATGCTGAAGTGAAATCTTAACAAACTTGCTTGGGGTGTAAATTGGATTTCCTCTGAATTATAGGGGGGTGCTCTCTGCTGAAATTCTCGCTTAGGTTTTGTGTTAGGTATTAACCCAAAATACCCAGTTCCAGATACTTCAAAATTTAAGAAAGCTGTGAAAGCTGGACGCCGCAATACAATACACACCACAAAAGGAAGGTATTTTCTGTTACACCTACCTGTACCTCAGGCTTTCCATCCCGCCCCGCTCCCGGTGCTCCTCCCGCCCCGAGCAGGCAGGAGCGCTCTCCGTCCGCTAGGTGGCACTGCCGTGTCGGCTTCCAGCCGCCCGCCGTTTCTGGGACTGTTTCCATTGTGGATTGTGCTGATCAAGTGGGTCTCGTTTTGAGTGTCTTACACAGTTTTGAACGCTACTGCTGTTAATGACTATGGGGTACTACTGCGAGAATAGTTCTATTTAGTATCCCTAAAATAACAGGCGAAGCTTTTCTGGCTCAAAGTCCACTTTTTGAGAAGACTTGCCTTAATTTCTCAAGGCTTTCATTGCTCAACTGTGAAATGGCATTAGTAATGTATCCCTTTACTGAACAAGAGCTTGCTTGTGGAGCAATATTCTGAAATGTGGAGATATTTTAATTATTAAGTGTCCTCGTTTTGTCTAGGATAGAGTTTTACCTTTCTTCCTAGTATCTGGTTACAATGCTGTGTTTTGTATGTAGGATAAGAATGATATTGGTAACACACCAATGTTTTAGTTGTTGCTCAGTAGCACGCTGATCAAGGGCTTTTCAATCTCTCATGCTCTGCCAGTGAGGAGGGGGCACAAGAAACCAGGAGAAAGCAGAGACAGGACACCTGACCCAAGCTAGCCAAAGGGATTTTCCATACTATAGAACATCATGCTCGGTATCTAAACTGAGGGAAGTTGACTGACCCATTAGTCACTGTCTGAGGACAGGCTGGGCATTGGTCAGTGAGTGGGAAGCAATTTTATTGTACATCACTGGTGCTTATAGAGTTTTATTCCTCTCTCTTATGTTGTCTCCCTTTTTCTTGTTACAGTTATTATTCTTATATTTGACTGTATTTCAAGTATTAAACTGTTCTTATCTCAATCCATGGATTTTAGCTTTTCCCCCTTGATTCTCCTCTCCATCCCGCTGAGGGTGAGGGGGAATGATTGAGCAGCTGCATGGTACTTAGTTGCCAGCTGGGGTTAAACCACAGCATAAGGCTATTTAAATCTCTAGGCAAACATCACAAAGAAAGCAAATGCAGGGCAAATCTGACTTCAGTACGGTAAATAACACAGCACCATTGTGCATGATTTGCCCACCAAATTGTGGAATAATAGCTGGTTTCTTCATAATGAAGACAAGTGTCATTCAACAGACTTAGACATTTCAATCTCTAAACATGTTTGAAGTGTCTTTATCTCACTTCTGGTACTTCTGTATCATGCCTTCTGTATCAAAAGCATGAGGAACAGTTTATGCTTTTGTGGTTCTACACTTCTTTTTTTTTGTGTTGACTTGACTGGTTTTGGTTGTTTGGTTTTTCCTTTTTTTTAATCCACTGACTTGTGGAATCTTTGTTTTCACTTTTGAGTTCTGACCAGCTTATGTCTCAGAATGGTTTTATTTTGGAAAAGCACACTTTTCTGACTTGGGATTGAAACCCAGATGAATGTGTAATTTTTATCTAACACATTACAGACTAGCTGTTGCTAAGGTTTGCTGTCTAATTTAAAGCTGGTCTTTCAGCTGGAGATGTAGCTGAAGCTTGATGGTATGAGTTCATCCAATTTCAGTTTTTCAATGATTAATGTTAGCTTTTTGCTTCAAAGTTGATCCTTTTGTTCCTAGTTGTTTATTGACTATTGAAGTGAATCGGTGTATTGTGAGGGCAAAAATGGGTCAGCATCTGACATATACTGCTGAAGAAAACTTGCCCCTTATTTTTTCCTTTAAAATAAGCTATTTATTCTGATAGGGCTGTGTGTGCTGCTGTTTTGCAGATGGAAAACATAATATGGGGCTTCAAAGTGAACAGTATATATGCTTATATATATATTGCATATACATTTTTCCATACAGTTTTAGTATATATTTGGATGCTGCAGAGAAGTGATTCTGAACGTAGTACCACCTGTTGCAACAGTTTCTGATTTCAGCTTGCGTGTCACCCTTGCAGTGGAAATTGGGATTACTGAGATTTTGCTGGTAGGTGTTCTAGAGGAAAGATTGAGGATGGGAAGAAAGCCCTATATAATTTAGGTGATCTATTCCCCCTTCCACAGGGAATGATTCTTTTAGTTTCTTGTACCAGTAAGTGGGTGAATGAGCAATGAAACATGTAACTAATTAGCATGTGTGACTCTAGTTCTTTACTACTTAAGCATGCAAAAACGTCATATTGTAAACTACAAATGGAGAATAAGAAAACAGAATGTTACAGTTTTATAGAGACTTTCTTTATCTGTAATCTGCATCGTGCAGATACCTGTGGACAGTTGCACATGTGGGTGATTTAGGTTATTTTTCACATTTGGAGGAGACTTGTGATCCTAAAGTAATCTTAAGGAAATATTATAAAACCTCTCATGCCTTAAAAGTCTCTTTATAGCTTTAGAAAAGTAACTGTTGCTGTCAACTTCTTTCTCCTCATGCCTATGTGTTTATTTTGTATTTCTGGCTAAGAAAATAAAAGAAATAACAGACCTTGTAAAATAGAACATTGTTTATGTGAATTTCAAGTAACAGATTCATTTCTTTTAAAGCTAATAAAAAACTTAGAGTTGAAAGTATTGAGACAGATTTTCTAGGACAGAAAGCATCAGGTTAGAAAATGGAATGATGACTAGTATTGTGCCAATGAATGCATGTGCCTTTGAGGTTTAGTAGTAGGATACAGGACCTTCTAATCAGAGGTCACTGGTTTGAATCCAGCTGAGGATAATGTAGTCATTTGGTTTAGATGCCTATGCAAAACACAGGTCAGTGTAACTGTATTTTTAATTGCCTGCAACCATGGTTTTGTTGTTTTCCTTAACTATGTACTACCAACAATAATCTTTAATCAGACAATAAAATGTTAATATGAAAAATATCTTTCTAGCTGATAGCAGGCTAGAGGAGGACTGACCATTTACTGGGAACTGATAGCCTCTCATTCACATAGCTAGTTTCATTAAACCAGGATTAATGCAGAAGTGCTCATCCTGCAAGAACTTCATTACTTTGATCTTCTGAAGCAAACTTTGAATTCTCTGAATTCTTATGTCATGTGAATAGTCTTCTGGAAATGCATGGCATCACTTGCAGGTAAAAACAAAGTATGGTGAATGCTTTATTGGGTCAGATTTTATGGAAAGAAGCCCATTATGAGTAAAATCTTTATTAGATCAGAATAAGGTACAGTGCTCTCTTTTTTCTTTTTTTTTTTTTTTTTTTT
>NDXB01002275.1:0-28181 GCA_002631895.1 Agapornis roseicollis | reverse complement strand
TTTTTTTTTTTTTTTTTTTTTTTTTCTTTTATTCCTCTGCCCAGGGGATCCATGGTGTCTGCCTGATAACCTTCTAATTCAGAGATAACACAGTTCTCCTCGAACTTTTACAGATGCCGCCTTTTAATCTTCTGCTACTTGATGGACCTTTTATCTTGTCTGTTCTTCAGTGCTAAATTGCAGCAAATCTTTCTTTTCTGTTTCAACATGTAGGATTTAAACAATGTTTAGACCTTGTTTTCTACTTAGTATCTTTAGGTTTATGTGTCTTACAGAAAGCAGGGAAGTATGGCATTATGAAGCAGTTTGTTTTGCACAGAATACCCAATTTTATTTAGAAACATTGTATCTAACACTGGTTTTTTTCTATATGAAGAATGACAGTCTTGATGAGAAAGGGGTATGTTTCCATTGTGACTCAATCTAGGACACCCCTTCTCCCCCAAATTCTAGTGCACTTGATAATTTGCATGATTTTCTGAATTAAGTCAGAAATGTGGCTTGCATTTACCTGATTTTGAGTACATACCTCTAGCACTCTAGTGGCTTATGTATGTGCTGTGCCCTGTACTGGGTCTGAATTTGCGGATGCTTGTTGGAATTATGACTTAATGTTACTTCTGTATTTGGGTATGTCTGACCTAGAAGCATGGCTAAACAGAATTTGGTTTTTTTGTGCTATTTCTCCAGTCCAGATGAGATTGCTTAGCAGCTTTCTATTATTATTTTTGGGGTTATTTGAGTCACTCCCTACTAGCAGTTTTTTCCACCAGATTATATCATGTGACAGATATGTTATTTTCTTGAAATATAAAGTATAATAGCACATAACAGATTCTTTTAAGATGAACTGAAAGTTGAGGACTCATTAGCTGTCAACATCTCATGTATGAGTGCTTTGTGACATGATTGCAAAATGTGATTGTGCATGGTCTAGTGTGAGGTGTCCCTGCCCATGGCAGGGGGGGTTGGAACTTGATGATCTTAAGGTCCTTTCCAACCCTAACTATTCTGTGATACTATGAAATGGTTTTCCTTTTCCTTTTGGTGTTTTTGCTGCTCCTGCAATATGGGGCAGTGGTTCCTGTCTTCTGAAATAAGAGATCGTTCCCATTTTTCCCACAGAATAAGATGCAGAAAGGGATATTTAATTTTTTTTTCCCAGTTGTCAGATGAGAAAATTGCAAGCACAAAAATGTCAGATGGAGCAGTTTTCAAGAATCTCTCTGTAGTTTTTTGAATATTCTGCAGAATTGCAACATTCAACTTATTAAAAAGAATGTCTAACACTCTTTGTATCACTTATGCATTGCTTCTCCTTTAGTTCTCAGTCTGACAGAAAAATGCCCTAAGCCATGCCAAAAACAGTGGTATGGACTCACTTATTTGAATTAATGAAGGCCAAGGTATATCTGCTGCCTAACACTAGAGCTACCAAACAAGCTAGCTCCTTTACCTTGGTTATTGTAAGTTCAGCAGCATAGAGCCTAAGGTGGGTAAGTTTCTGCTACTTCATGACAGCTAAATCTAGTTTTTGCTGAGCTCCAAGTACATCTGGTAGTTTACCACAAACATCAGTATTAAAGCCAACATTAATTATTTTAACACTTTGAAAACACATAACTACCTATTCTCTTCATTAACAACTGCAGTGAAAAATGCTAGGCACTAGCTGGTCTGCAGGCTTGGAACAAAAGTCTTAGCAAATTTATTCTCAGTTTCTCTTGGTTTTGTCTCGTTTCATGTGATTCTTGTTTCCCTTAGGCAAGTGTGCCTTTGGGAAAGAAACATGTCTAAACTGTAAACTTGTTTCCAGAAATTTAGCAGCCTGCTTCTGGAAAAGTCAATTGTGTTAATTCAGCGTGAGTCTTCGAGGTTGTAGAGGAAAATGTCAAGCTCTTTCATAACCCATTGGCTTCATTAAGAACTGATGAACCTGACCTCACATGACTGGGAACTGGGAAAAAAAATCTTAGTATTTCTCCATTTCTTTTCCATCAGTTTCCTAAAATCCCAAGGCATAACCCCTGATGGTTTTATTTTTTGAAACATAAGTACTTCAACAGCTGCAGCTTAATATGACTAAACAGAGTATGTATGTGAACTACAGTGAGCATAAATCAAATTACCTGCCTGATACATGATGTCATTATGCCATAATCCTGAGAGATGTATTAGGTCTTAAATTACATTTAGAAAAGTAGCTATATGATCCTCTTGCACTTACACTTGTCTTCTGAAAAGATAAATCTTAGATTTTGAGAAGATGTTTTACGTGTATTCTGGTTAAGCTTTTATGAGCAGCTATCTCAGCAAACAAAAAATTGCATTTCAGATGCAATTTTCACAAAGCTGATATGACAAAAAGGGCTAATTCTACCTGTCTTGTCTCTCAGGCTGCCTACTAAATTCCTTTTCTCCCTGTGTGCTTTAAAGGAAAGCTGGATAAATAAGTAAAAAATGTTGGCTAACCTTACAGTGAAATCCTGTGGTGACATTTTCTTTTCAACAGTTGTCAAATGTACAGAAAGAGCGGGGAGCGGGGGTGTGGGGATGGGGGTGGGGGTGTGTTATGCTAAGGTTTGGAGAGAAATAACCCCAGGCCTGTAGATGCCAAGACAGAACTTTCAGAAGTTTCAGATCGGCCTAAAGGAGTTTGCCTTGTGCGGCTGAGCAGAAGCAGCAGAAACACCACCAAGCAGTTACAGTGCTACCACTGTGAACTGCAAATACTTAAGGCAGGCCTTGTACTGATGTGGACTAGAAGGAAGTACTTGTCTGGATAATTACAAATGGCAAACATCTATAGAAATGGCAATGTCTTTGTGGACAGTTTGAATAGCGAAAGAGCTACATTTGGAGACTGGATTGTTTATTGTGAATTGTTCTCCCAGTTCCTCTAGTAAGTGATCTCATATATCAGTGTTCAGTGCTTTCTCAAATAAAAGAAAGCAGTCTGGCACTGTGCCACTGCCTTACTTCTGTTTACATGCTATTAAGTTTACCAACAGCATGCATCTTTCTCTCCTTGGAAAATATACAGGTGGGCAGCACTTGACATTCTTTCTCTTTCCATTTACTTCTTTTAGTTTGAGTCAAGCTACCCGCACACCATGGTGATCATACAATTTTTTTAGTATAATTGGAAAATGTCAGTTGAAGCTGTTCTTTGAAGATTTGCATCAGGAAAATTACATTTTCTACCCTCTTTTTTTTTTTTTTTTTTTTTTCCTTCCTTCTTCCCCTAAGTCTGGTCATGGCAGGAGTTTATTTTGTTCTTGCGTTTTGTCTGATACAGGAAATTTCACAGGCTANTTTTTCTTCCTTTTTTTTTTTTTTTTTTTTTTTTTTTTCCTTCCTTCTTCCCCTAAGTCTGGTCATGGCAGGAGTTTATTTTGTTCTTGCGTTTTGTCTGATACAGGAAATTTCACAGGCTAATCATGAGACCGTGGGAAGGAATGTTTAAAGTAGCTTCTAATTTCTGAAAATATAAATGTGACATTGCTGAGGTCTCCTGAAGCAATGGCTCCATACTATATATAAAACCATTGGGTCTTGCAAAGATGAGCAGTTGAACAGTTAGAAGACAAAGGGCTGTTCAAAGATTATGATCACAAGGCCATATTGCTCATGGGCTGAAGGGGAGTAAGGATTTATTTAGATAGCAATGGCTAGATGGATACTTACACTTCTAAATTTAAACAGGTGATTACAAATATGTAAAATCTGCACAATTATTTAAGTAATCTTCTCAGTGTAGTCATCAACAGATGTCTGAGTGGTTTGGGCTGATAGGGCTCATACTAAGCTGAAGTAGGTCAATGCGTCCCTTATGTGTGATAATCTTGTCTATGTGTTGACTTGAATGGAAAAGACAGGGTGATTTATTTCAGTTGGACTTTGGCATGTAATTGTCGGAGAATGTACTTGTAAAGGCTTTGCTGAATCAGGGCCAATTGAAAATGCTTCTAACAATTAAGCAGCAATTGAATAAATTGAATAAAATAGTTCTGATATTTTGAATATTTTCATAGATGTTTATTGCATTTACAGTTTGTGTTGCAGACTTCACTACTGTGTTGCCATTTTGATGCGGAATTAAGTGGTTAACTTCTCTGAGGACAACAGAGGAAAATTCATTAAGGTTACTGTGGAGTGTGATTTGTCTGGAGAATTAGACTTTGCTCCCTTAATCTGTTCAGAATTTATCATCTGTGGAGTGCCGAGTCCCAAATGGTTGGTGAACTGTATTAGACTGGGGAATAGCCTGCCAAAGAAGGGAGGAGAAGCATCGCCCATTGGGGTATTTACAACTACACAGTGCAAGTGTTGGATACCTAAGCTTATTATTGTTCTTAAAGCATGGATTATTCTGTAATTCAGACACAAGGAAGTAATGCTGAACTTGGCACATGGAGTATGCAGAAGGTGGGGGGAGAAATAATTCATATTTTCTTTTGTTTGGTTGAAGAGACACCATTTATTTTGTAGAGATAATGAAAAACCTTCCTGCTCTTCTGTTGAGGCAAGGGGAGCAGACACTGCCTACAATATAATTTTGGTTTTAGTCAGGGTTTTTGACTACATAGAGAAGGAAATCAATAAATGAGATCTCTTGTGTGAGCTGTTTGCATGAATACCAGAAACACTATTTGGTAGAAGCTCAGCATGTCTGTAATGCTGGCTAGGGAATGGGAATGCCCCTACCACTGATTGGGGGAGTAAAATGCTCTAATTGAAATATTTGCTTCCAAATTTGAGGTATTTGAAGGACAGTTCTTTTGGGTTCACTTAGGTCTTATTCTGTAAAGTATTTTCATGAGGGATCAAAAAGTGTGCTAATCTTTCCCTTCTAATTTGTGAGGATGTAAAAGTTCAGGCTGATACAGATGTTGAGCTCTAGATCAGATTGTGATGCTTGGTAGAAATGTCCAGCCTCTATAATAAGAAATAAACTAAAAAAGAAATTAAGTATTTTTTGTGTGGTGTTCTGCCTTTGAGCTCACTGACTAGAGACTGATCACCTTTCATGCTTTGTTTTTGTCATGTGGTTTGGTGTACAGCTTTGATATTGCACAACAGCATTTTCTTAAACCCATCCAGCCAATACTTCACTGTCTGATTTGTCCTCTCCAAAGGCAAAAAGGAATAATTCCTGCCAGGATTATTTTGTCCGTCATCTTGATGGATGTGCCCAAACACTGGAAATCCTAAGGGGAAGGAGTTGTCAAATGCACAAATACTAAGTGGAAATTAACTTGCCAGAAAACAGTTCAGTAAAGGAATTTGTAAACAGCCTACAGGATTAAATGTTGCTCAAGAGTCTAGAAACTTCATGAGTCCTTTCAATGCCAAGATGCAAGATTAATTTACAGTGAATTTCCAGATAGGTACTTGCTCTTTTGCTTTCCTGTAAGATGGACCTTCCTCTTTAACAGTTGGCATGCCTGGCTTGCACGAGTATATAACCTGGTGTATTCATCCCTGAATGCTTTGGGAGTGATACTACACAGGGAAGAGTGCTTGCTTCTGAAGTTTGATTGTGTTTCCTATCTCTGACTCCTTGGTTCAAGGAAGCAGAAGCAGCATACCTACTTTAGGAAAAATTACGACTTCTTGTGACACCTAGTAGTCAGTTTGCAGTCAATCTATCTGCTAGGTACAGGCTTAATCTGAGACAGTAATAAAGCCTTTTTTCTGGTTCTTGGATTTGAAAAGCTACACAACTTCTATAAATGTGCTTGGTGGGACTTTGGTTAAGGTGAATAACTCTCTATCAACCAGAGACAAAGAATTGTCTGATAAAAAGCAGTTAACCAGCCTCCAAAAATACTTTTTATGGCAGGATGTATTGAGGACATCTGCTAAGCGGGACACTGCCAGCCCCCAGGCCATATGCTTCATGTCCCTGGCATATGCACAACTAAGCACAACAGCACTGAACATATTGGGAGAGGTATGGATGCTTCTTCTCCATCTCCTCCCACTCCTCAGAGAAACAGCCTGGAACAAACTTTTGGTGCATAAAATTGTGTAGTAGAAATTTGCCAACCCTTAGGCAAGGATTTAATCAAGAGAGTCAGAACACCTCTGTGTCTCTGTGATCTGCAGCTCTGCTGGTCACCTGTGTCCTTTTTAATGAACTACAGCTCAGAATCTACCTTTGATTTCTGTTTGTGTTGAAAAGGGCTAGGGTTGCAGAGTTTTCTGTCCCTTAGTTCCCTGTATGCCCCTTCAAAACAAGGAAATGGAGAGTATGTGTCAGGGATGTTAGTATCTAAGATGAAGTATTTTCTGACTCTTAAAAGTGTTTTCTTTTGGCTGTGTTTCCCACGGGCAACACTTCTATTTTTACATTGTAGAACAATTGGGCAACTTCTAGGTTTATGTATTTGCCTATATCTTATAAAAATGATAAGTAATTCCCACCATTCAAAGCATGAGTGAAGTATAACCCATTGAAGTAATAGTTCTCTAAATTTTGTTTTCAGTTTCATTTGATTTTTTTTACAATGATGTGTGATTTCTTCCATGCACGTTGTTGCTTTGACAATCTGATTGTATCTTTTTTCCCCTCTGCGCTTTCAGGATAAAGCTGACATGACTATATTTTTGTCAAACTTGTTTTAACGTAAGAACAAAGTATAAATTAACCTGTGGGGGTAAAAAGGTGAATGCTAAAAGCTATTAGAATTAAAAGTAGTAAGATGGCATTTTTAAGGTATATTAGAAAAAATGCCCCTGCAGCTGTTGATGTAAATTGGGTTATCTGTTGATAAACTGAAAGTAAAATTATAAATGATAGAACAGATAGAAGTATTCAGCAGCTGTTTCTGCTCTATATTTTAGCCCTCCTATAATATTATGGATAGTATAAATTTATTCATTATAGTTAAAGTGGAATGTGAGGAACATCAGGTGAAAGTAAGTATTTTATGATCAGCAGTTCTGGAATCCTATTAAATGAATAAATCAGTCTAGCAGTTGAATTCTCTTGGATTGAGCCATTAGTTCTATATTAAAGAGTGTTGGTGAATGGGGGAACTCTGTAACAGTGCAGGAGTGTCATAATAATACAATATTTAAAATTACTCTAATGGTCTATGCAAATTTCAAGAGACTCAAAAGAATAGCGAATTCTGCATAAGTCTTGGCATCGAAGTAGAACAGTTTGGATGCCATCAACAAAAGGTTAGAGACGAAGAACATATTATTGTCAGTCAAGATGCTTTTATGGAAATGTGTCCTGTCAAACAAAACTGTCATTGCTTGACAGGATCACAGATCTGGCTGATAAAGAGAGCAGAATGAATATAGTGTACTTGAATTTCTCAAATGTGTTTGTCATATCGCTCTAACATCTTGATGGGGGGGGAACCAATGAAACTTGGCTCTAAGAGGTTACATATTAGATGGATTAAAATCTGGCTTCATGGCAGATCTAACAAAGATACTAGTGGGAAGAAAGCAGAGTGTCTGTTTCTGACAAGGTCCCTTAGGAATGTGATAGCTTTTACATTATTCAGCATTTGAGCAATGCTCTGAAATTTTATGTAAATTATTTATCAGGAAATAATATCTTGATAGTACTGTTGAATTAGTACAGAATAATCTGGATTATCTCTATCATCGCAGTTGAGCATTTTCTACAGATAAATGTAACATAGTACATGTAGGTGTAGAGAATACTGGCTATACATTAACAAACTTTCCAAGAAGCTTCTGAAAATGATTAACTTAGAGCAGAAATTACCAAAGTGGTAAAACTACTAAAGTGGTAAAATCCAGTATTAGGACAGCTACTCAGTGATGTGCAAAATGTTTCTGTTGTGAACACTGGGAGACAGAAAAGGGGATTAGCAGGTAAGCATACAGATGTAGTCTTGCCTCTGCATGCAACACTGGTAAGATTACTACATTCCTGTGTCCAGCTTTGGGCTTTCTAATTCAAGATGGATATAGCAACATTAGAAAAACTTCAGAGAAGGCCATAAAATTTATCTTTAGCTGAATATTAATTTGAATACATTGATGTATTCCACCTCTCTCTCTTGTCTGAAAGTTGACTCAATATATACAGGCAACTCTAGATGAAAGCAAGATGCCCTAGAAGATTTTCAGTCTTGCAATAATACAATGAAATAGGCAAGTTGTATTCAAACAAAAACCCAAAAAAATCAATCAGAACAAAAAGCAGTATTTAGGTGAAGATAGTTTCATAATGTTCACTAGGGAATGTGGCAGACTTGCCTTACTTCTGAACTTTTAACATTTAATGTTACCTTTCTAAAAAGCATACTTAAATATAATTCCTGGAAAGCTGTGTTAAAATGGAAAGAAATCATGCTGAATGAATCAAGCAGGCTTTAAAACATGTGAAGACCTGGGGAAGCACTTGAAACAGATGCCTCAGTCTGAGCATGTACATATTTCATGCCTGTTAGTTATGCCTTACTTATTATTTACACCTAGCACTTTTCATTATTTGAAGAATAAAATGCTTCATATGGGAGCAAGACCTCACTTTCATTGCCACCTATGAGCTATTGGTCATTTCAGTAACTTGCATTTTGATTTTGTGCACATGGGCCAAAGGAAATCCTTTTTTGCAGTTGATCATAAGAATTCAGAGCTCAGTGTTTTAACCCTCTCTGTTCCTGGACTATAGAACATTTCTTTCAGAGATTTATGAATTTCTGAATGCTGTTTTTACAGTAGATGTCTGTATCTGAGAGCTAGCTTGATGCAAAGACTTTCCACTATAGTCACAGCAATAGCTGTATTTCTCCTCAATTCTTTCTTCTGCTACTGAAATGAGAAGGATAGGAAGTGTAAATTGTTGAGCAAAAGTTTTGCAGTCGAAGGCAGCACCCCTGCATACCTCACTTTTTTTTAAGAAAAAAAAAAGTAAAAAAAAAGTACACAAACCATTTGAATTTATTGTGTCTTGAACTTCACCAGCTAATTAAAAATTGGAGTGTGTTTACTGGCGTATGCACACTCGTGTGTGCTTGCACACGCTTTTTGAAAGATGTGAAAGAAGATGTTCTGTACCAATGGGGGTGAAGGGTGCAACCATGCACTCCTTGAAGAAAGGCTTGTTGGTTTCTGTGTTTTGTTTGCCCTTGACTAGCTATTCCTTCCACTTACTTTTTTCCTAACAAGTCTTTGTATCATTGAAGTTGAAAGAAAAGCTAAAAATCACATTCGTATGGATGAGAGGCTTTTGAAGCAGAGATTTTTCAAAGTTAAACCATGAAGACTTTAATAGAAAAAGAACAAGCCACTTTTTTCGCTACTGAAGTCTCCTTGTCTACTAAGATTCTTTGTGCATCTGTAACCAGCTACATGCTGCTGCCAGCTATTCCAGAGGGAATTGAAGTGTGGCAGAGTTCTAGTTTGAACACATGGAACATCTTCAGGTTTCAGCAGAGCAGTGCTTCTCAAGGAAAAGGCTAAAGGAGAAAATGGCTGATATGCCTCAGTCCTTCACCTACAATATTTTCTGACAGGTGGAGGGCAATGCCACAATCCATCCTCTGGAGAAAACGGTTGCTGCTGAAAACATCCCCACAAGATTTTTTGTGGGTTTTTACCCAGGAGCTGTCCAGCCATATGGCCTTACTGCCGTATCGGGAGCTGTTGCATCCGTTTCCCATGGCAGTTAGGCTTTGGCTTGGTTTGTGTGGGCACACAAGATCACAGAATCTTGGAAAAGTTGATTGAAAGGGATGTCTGAGCTTAGTTTCACCCAACATCCTACTGGAAGTAGGATTGTTGGTACTGATAGACCATGTCAGGTGTGGTTTTGTCTTGGTGCAGCTTGGAGATTCCTCCATCTGGTTTTGGTTACTTCTTCCAGTGCTGGACTACCCAAACTTCCCAAGACACTAAAAGCTGTGGCTTTTGTTCCTTGCTAAGTTTCTGAACTGAATAAAAAGTGTGACTCACTGTCTTATCTGCAAAAGTTTCTTTCCAGTGCACTGGAAAGGTTTCACCTTTTAAGATGACTCTTTATGAGCATTAATGGGCACTGTAAGTCTCTGTGGTCCATTCTTTTTTTGTGGCAAGTCTTCTGGGAATGACAGCAATGTGGCCACTTTTCAGTGTTAAACAATTTTATGATATCTATGGGCATCAATTTGACAGGAGATTACTATGAAAAGAAATGGCTGTAATACTCTTGCCATAATCAGAGCCATTGTGCCTCCACTGTTAATTTAGCTTGCTTCATGTTAGACATTCACTGAACTGGTTAAGGTAACTTTAGACACTTAATCACTGTAGTGTTATTAAATAGTTGCATACTAATGTGTTCAGATGACTTGAAAGCCTCAAGTAATCAGAGGCTAGCTGAGCCATCAAGGCAGTTTAAAGGGAAAAGACAATTCTGTCTTGCTATCTTAAGCTATTTTATATTAAAGTAAATGAAATGTATTCTAACCATGGCAGGGTGGTATTAGATTATCAGCTCTGGGTCTGATGCTTTTTGGTTTGGGCACAATGTAAAATAAGTCCAAGTATGTTTCTGATGTGCTTTTCCCATTCTTGTTTTTATTTACCTTATTATGCCTCTTGAGTGTAAGCACTTGATCCTTGAGAAATACCACACTCTTGGTGGAGTTCAGTGGTGAGAGTGAATGAAAGGTGATGGAAAAGCTGAGCAAAAGGAGCAGAAATGTTTGTATGTGACACATCACAGGAAATCTGTGCATTGGTTGGGGTAGGGCTAACAGTATTCCAGCTTGCTGTGTACAATGGAAGCCTTGACTTATTGTGCTATATTAACAGAAAGAGAAGAATGTGAAATGCTCAGCCTTGTTCACCATCACTAAGTAATAAGCAGAATTACTGCAGGACAGGTGTAAACCAAGGTAGCGCTTGTCTTTGGGATGTGCTCTCTTGTTAAATCAGATTAATTTCCTTCAGGAGTCCATTGGTTTTGCTACAGTTCTGTTCATCATACTGCACCTTTGTCTTAATACTGTGCTAAGAAAAATCAGACTAATATTACGTTATCAGTCAGATGTATTAGCCATGAGCATGTGTCAGCCCATGCTTTCACGTATGTAATGAGGAACAGAACTAATAGACTGCCCCATCCTTCTCATGATAGATCCATTTCCAGGACAAGTAATGCCTGTGTGTTTTGCCTTACAAATAGCTGCTAAGCCCAAACTGTACTTGGGCTTATCCCTTATAGTCATTGACAAACTGCCTTCCCTGTTTGTTTCAGTGCGGTACTAGCAAGGGGAAGGAGATAAAGAGATGCCGCCTTTTTTCTATTTGACATGCAAGAAAGCTTGACCATTTCATTTTGTTAAATATTCCATGGCAGTTTTCCAGGCAGTGTTCTGTAGCCCAGGTGTTTTCTCCAAATGCCTTGTGAAACTTCCCTTGTGGTCTCAAATTAAATTAGCTTTTTTTGTCATACCGAAATGTAATTTAATACTGTCTTTTGCAGTTGTGCTCAGAGGTGGCTGAATTTCAATTTTAAGTGAACCACACACTGGTGCTTATGTAACTTATAAAACATGCCAAGACCTTTAGGGAAAAATGAATCATTAAAAATAGGGACTATTGCTGCTATTACTGTTGTTACTAAAAGTAATAATTACCTTTCTGGAAATTCTATATAGCATTTTTCCTATAGGAGCTCTCCTTGTCTTGAGGCTTTTCTAGTGGCCTTTAAACTTTAATTTGCAGCATTAGAAAGCCTTTTAGGTAAAGGCTGAGAATTTGTTACTAAAGAAAGCCTTCCTGCTGATGGAGCTGTGTATTTAATTCTTGGCAGAGCTGGGGAAGCACTTGGCTTGGTTTGCTTGCTGTTCATCTTTTTCATGTAGCCTTATGTGAGATCTCGATAATTCTCAATTGCAGCTCAAAGGAAAGAGGAGCATAGTGTATTTCAAGAATACTGCAAAGAATTTATTCTATTTGGTTTAAAACCCCTTGGTTTGATATGCTTTTTTAGACACGTATACATGATGCAGTTCCTTTTAGCAGCAGGACTAAAAAGGTGATACTGTAGTCAGGCATTCAGTGAGGGCAGTGAGATGCATGTCTACACACTTACAAATGCATTTTTGTAAGAAATCACTTTGCTTTGTTAGCATTTAGCTTATGAAGGGAGGCTATCAAAATGAAGGAAGCATTATACCAACAACTGTAGCACCAGCTTATCTTTGGGTTTTTTGTTTTTATTTTTTGCATTTACATGTTACAGTTTTTAATTACTTGTTGAATATACTCTTACTGAGAGACTGGTTCTGTGTAACAGGAAGTGAATGCAGCAGCAGACTAGTTTTGTTGTGGTTCTTTGATAGTTTGAAACAAGCAAAACTCCACTGATGTAAGTGGGTTTATATTAACTTATATCTGCCTAAGATTTCTTCCCTACTACTGTTTCTTTCAGTTCAGTGTGTCCTCCTGTGCCCTATGTGTTAGTTTTGCAAACAGTTATCTGAATCATTGCAGTCTGTGTCAGACACTGGACATCTAAATGTGGACTAGATTCCCTAGGTTCCCTAGTGGTAGAAATTGGTGCCACATCTACATGTTTTTTAAATACCTCCGGGGTGGTGACTCCACCACTTCTCTGGGCAGCCTACTTCAATTTTGACAACTGTTTTGGTGAAGAAATTTTTCCTAATATCCAATCTAAACATCTTCTGGCACAACTTGGAGCCATTTCCTCTTGTCCCATTGCTTGTTACTTGAGAGAAGAGACAAAGACCTATCATGCTATGATCTTCTTTCAGGTAGGTGTAGAGAGCAATGTCTTTTGTCAGTCTCTTACTCCAGATTAAACAGCCCCGGTTCCCTCAGCTGCTCATCATAAGAAATGATTAACTATCACCATTAGATTCTCTTTTGCAACCATCTCATGAGAACTGGGCTGTGCATCCCCTGGCAAATAACAAGGAAGTTTGGCATTGAGTGATATGGCTTTTTATATTGCAAGGCTTTCTTATGATATTCAACTGTATTGTTGAATCTGTATTTGATCATTCTATGTTACTTTGTGCAAAAAGGCCATGATCCCAAATGAAGTCCATGTAACATGGGGTAAGAATGAAATACAGTACCTGTTATTTATATCTTTCTTTCATTTGAAGCACCTTAATATCTGTAGAGAAATGTTTAATAAATTCCTAAAATAGCTCTGGATTTGTTAGACAACACAAGAATAAAATCCAGCTACAGTAAGCTCCCTGGAAATTAATTTGGTTTCATTTTAAAAGTACTGCTGATGCCCAGGTGGATGGAAGAGGAACTTGGTATGTAAAAACATGGTAGATTTTTGGTAGGGGTTGGGTTATAGAGGAAAGTCAGAAAGGCTGCATGCCGTATCAAGTAGTGGGAAGAGAAATGCTTCCTGCTTCTATATGCATTATTAAGAATAATAACCATTTGGTGGGTGGAAGAAACTTTATGTAGTGTCTTTCTGCCTTTAGTACTTTTTCTTTAGCAAATCCTGAAGTGGAAATATTTGAAGTTAAATGGGTAGCATAAAATAGCTGGAAATTGTTTCAGCTTAGTTGTAAGCGCCCAGTTAATTTCACAGTGGAATTACAGGTGGTTTGTCAGAGCATTTTATCACTAGCATACATTCTTGTATTAAAAGTGAGGATCAGAAGACTTTACCTTGTTACTTTTGGTCCCTGACTGAAGGATTTCAGAGTATGGAGTCTGTTTGAAGGGCTGTAGTGCGATGCCCTGCTCAAATAATCACATATGTGGGAAACTGCAAATAGCCTAGGGGCAGGATGCACTCAAAGCCTGAGAACCTGAAATTCATCCATTAGTGCATTCATTGTTCTGCAGGAACAGAAGCAGCTTTCACTGCAGGAATTCACAGAATCATCACAGAATTCATTGGTAAATAAACAAATTCTACTCAGTTGGAAATCCTTGTAAGACTAAATGATGTTTCCAGGAGTATTTCTGCATGCTTTAGATCCAGATCTGGATTTTGGACTGTCTGCTCCCTAAACACAAAGTTTAAGGTTAAATGGCTTTAACTTGTTAAGTATAGGACCTTGCTGAGAAATCCAGAAGCAGGCTGATCTGATACAAATCTGGATAGTAATACAAGGTCTGGGTCTTGGTTCATGCCTGGCATTTTTTCTCTGTCCACTTTCTGGTTCCCAGGTGATGAAGTTCCCAAGCGATGGAGTGTCAGTGCTGTCTGTAGATGGTAGAATGTGTAAGCAGTATTTGTTCCACAGTCACCGTTTCATTCCCATTGCGTAATGGCGTTCTCCCTTCTGAAATTTCCTGAGCATTTGCAGTTAAGAGGCAAGACTCTTCCTCACTTCTTTTCTGGCAGTGTGACAGGGAGCGCTTAAACATCCATCACACTCCACAGAGTGGAACTGCAGGGTGTTACCTATTCATCTGTCCGCCTACCATCCTGTCCATGGTCTTTGGGACTCTTTTCATGTAAGCCATTATGGAGAAAATAATATCACCAAGAAGGTAGATTTACTGATTTTTTTTTTTCTTTCTTTTTTGGACCAGCTGTTTCACACAGTTGGAGATGTGACATATTTGACTTGAGTAAACTCATTCTGTCTGCCTGTCTTCCTCTAGATTCTGAAGTACAACTTCATCATATTTTGGTCTCTTCTGTCCCAGTGGTGCATCTGCTTCCATTTTTGATACAGCTGTATTTATGATTCTTTGTGAAGTGTGTGTTAATGAGAAATCTGGCTTTGCTCAGTTACCTTTTTCACTGTTCTATATATAGGCATTTTAGCTGTTTCTACTTAGTCACAGGCGTGCAGCAAAAGATGCTAACAGTGGCAGCATTGTTATCTCCCCATCACTGATCTGTCTCTACACCTCCCTCTTGCTCAAGCAGCTCTTACTGGCCTTTTCCTCAGCTTATGTGCTGTTCAAACAGCCTGTATGGTGTTCCTGAGGAGGTAATTGCAATTTTATGAAAATTCCCTATTTCCCTTACCTACAGTCATGTGGATTTTTGCTGGTCAGCCATTTCTCTTAAATGAAAAGATGCTCTTTTGGGAGAGTCAGGTGCTGAAGCATCACATGTTTGAAAAAGAAAAAGCAGTTGATCTGTGAGTTATCTAGGAGCAAACTCACAACTGTATTATAAATGGATATAATTTATTGGATAAATAATAGGAACAAATCCTGACTATGCAACATCAGTTATCTGACCAATATAATAGAAAACTAGCCAAGCTAAGTGGACCCCACTGTTTGAAGTGTTTTGATGGTCTGGCAAAGGAAGGATGTTATTTAAAATTTGTGGAACATCCATGGTTTCCTATGTGTTTTTTTCAGTATCATCTTAAGTACTTAGCTAGAGTAGGTTATTACTTTGTCCTCCAAAAAGCAAAAGACATGCACACCCTCTTTTCTGTCATTTGTTAGTTTCCTAGAATCATGACAAAAATGGTTCAGGAGAAGACCTCATAATAATTGTGTTCTTGTACCCAAAGCAGGGTCATAGAAAGTGAATCAGTCCTTTCCTCTTTGAAGGCTGTGATCAAGCACTGCCCATAACCTACTTGGAGAACCACATACCTGTGGTCATTACTGTGGCAGTAGGTCCAGAGATACCTGGATCTCAACTTTGACATGGCTCAGAGAGGAAGAAAGCCTTGATTCAGATTGGCAGCTCCAAATGTGTAAACTGACTTATGCCCTTTTTACAGTAACAAATTAGCCATTCTAAAAGCATTGACCTCTTAAACTCTACTGTGCCTCCTAGGATGTATGTGCAAAGGATGAACCTTGGTCTCAACATGGACTGTAAGAGACAGAGTTTTGCTCTCCAGCCAGTTAGTGCCTATTGCAGAGAATGGTGGCCCTCAGCTGCATTTCCTCTAGAGTTGGGTTTCACATACTGTCTACAACCTGCTGCCAAATGCAAACATATTCCCGTGTGTGTGGGAGTTAATGGAAGCACATTCAAGAACATACAAAACACATTTAGACTCATGAAACATAGATAATACCATTTGGTGGTTACATGCTTTTTAAATGGATAAAATAGTCATATTTCCATGCCATTTATCTGATGTCCCTGCCTGAAATTCGTTTGCTAAAGGCAACTGAGGGAATACATTTTATGTTAAAAAGCCTCAAAACCTTAGAAAACTTTCTTGTCATCTTTGGAAGCTGACTCTCACTGAAGTGAGTGGACCTTTTTTCTACACAGGAATATCCTTTCTGCTGCTGCTTCATAGACAGCCTCACAGAGTTGTTTGCACTTTGTCTCTCGGGGCAGGACATTGCAGAGAATAGAACTTAGCAGAGTGTCCAGTTGTGGCACCTGTGACCCTTTTAAAGAGGGACAGGTATGGACCCTACTGGCTTTAGGTTTCACAAAAGGAAGATGGGGGAAATAAAACCCTTTTACAGGTTTCATGTTGGAATGGGTGCTGCACTCCCAGGTTAGTTAAAACCAGTGGCACAAGGTAAGGCACTAACTTATTTCATTGGGTAAAACTGGCCAGTTTCCCCTCAAGTGCTTTTGACTATAAAAGCAGCCCAACCCAAAGAAAGGAAGGAGAGATACACTCATAGAGTTACATGTGCCTTTTGAGTGCTGTGCAATTATGAGAAACTTTTTGGCATAATTCACACATACTGACTTAGTTGCTGAACTTAAATTCCTCTTTCCTCTGAAAAATGTTTCTGTGTATGTGGGCCTACAGATAATTCGGATTACTGTGTCAGTATCTATTCATGTGGCTTAATTTGTGGTCTAGTCACAAGCCTTTGATGTCTGTGGCATACCCCTTACAGATCTCAGTCCAAGTCTCCTGGTCTTGTTTCTTTATTGTGTAAAAACGATAGTAGTAGTTGTCCAGGTATCTGCATGTTACTTTGGAATTGGCTTCTAAAATGTGACTATTGGAATTCAGAACTCAGTATTCCATTACTCTTGCTCATTGTAGTGCCTCTGTTCATGCATCTTCATGACTATCTTTATCCTTCTTACTTTGTGTGTTTCCCACTTGATGGCAGTACAACAACATTTATAGAAATAGGGAGTGCAGAAAAGCTTCATTTTAAAGCTTTCACCTCAGCAGCAGTGAAAATAAATCCTTTATGGTAACTGCTTAGTTAAACTACGATGTGCTTTGTCTAAGCTAGCTACATCTGTGTAGATTCTATCTACAAGCCCCCAGATGTGAGATTTCAGTAATGTGTATATCCTCTTTAACTGGTCTTCTAAAAATGAACATTTTAGCAGGTTGTTGGCTTGTAGTTATTTTGCCTTTATACAAGAGGTAAGAAGCTTTAACAATTACCATGATGTCCCAGTGTCCTCTAATTTGTGAAAGCAATGTGTGTAAAACAGTGCTTAGATTTAAAGGAAAAAAATGGAATCTAATCTCCAAGAACAAAGTCAGAGGAAAGGTAGTAATTAGGAGATTAGAGCCCTGTCAATGGCCTCAGTGGATCACTTCTGGCTCTGTTTGGCAAACCTCAGTGGTACAAACCCAATTGTCAATTGAGTGTAGTGGGATCTGAGACACCTTGAAAACAATCTTGTTCTGTTTCTGTTGCTTTGATCTTTTGTGCTTAATTGATGCTGACAAGTGCTGGAGAATATCTGAAAGTGCAATGACCTCTTTTTCCCCTTTAATTTTCTCATTTTAGTTTAAAGCTGTCCCTATACAGAATATAAATAGTAAAGTTATTTACATACTGTGTTCTGTTCCAGAGGATCACTAGGCAATTTTCAACTTCATACACTTGGCATTACTAAAATAAAGCTACTTCTGGCGTAAATGTTAGGGCTGCTTTGGCTGAGGTTATAAACACAAATCTGCACTCTATGAAAAAGTACCAGGGGGATCTTTTATGTCTCAAGAAAGAAGATGAAACCTTTCTTCTAAAGCTTGCAAAGCATGTTGTATAGTACTGTCTACAGCTGCTTTAGAAGGATGAAAGGTTAAGGCAGCCCTGTGAGCATTTGACACTGAGTCCAGGAGTCTAATTATGTCAAGCCTGATGATGAGACTCTTAAATCATCCCTTCTGGCCTTTTAATTAAAGCAATCAAGCATAAGACTGGCAGCAGAACCACTGATGGAGAGCATCTCCAGCTAAGGCTGCAAATTGGAGGAAAGAAGATGGTGCAGAGTATGGGAGAAACAACCTTAACTTGGTTGGATTCTTATGATTTTTCAGAAGGTAGGTTGGGTGAAAAGTGACATTAGAGTGAGGTTTCTCAAGAATGGAAGTGTTAAAGTCTAAACATAATCTGCAAGTATGAAAGGTTGCCCTGCTTTTGCTTCCTCCTTTTCCTGAACGCATCCTATCCATGTTCTGTGGTGCTTACTCTGCAGAGAAGTGTTTGAAAATAAAGTTATCTCTGAATTTTTTTCTTGGTTGCCCTACAACCATGGAAGGGTGCAGTTAAATGCATGTACAGTCCTAAAAACAAAGAAAAATTTTCTAAAGCAAAATGCCTTAGGCTGGGTTTAAACACTTTCATCACATGTGTATTTGTGTTAGGTCTGGCTGGGATGAAGTTAACTTTCTTCATAGCAGCTCATATGGTGCTGTGTTTTGTGTAGGTGGCTAAAGTAGTGTTGGTAATGCTGGTGTTTTGGCTACTGCTGAACACTGCTTGCACAGTGTCAAGGCTTCCTCCTGTGAGTAGGCTAGCAGTAGGCAAGAGGTTGGGAGGGGACAAAGGGCAGTGCCCTTAATTGACCAAAGGGACGTACCACACCATATAATATTGTGCTCAGCAATAAAAGCACAGGGAAAAGAGGAGGAAGGGGGAACATTTATAGTTATGGCATTTTTCATCCCAAGAAACTGTTGCATGGGGAGGCCCTGCTTCCCAGGAACATCTGCCTGCCTGTCAATGGCAAGATATGAATAGGTCTATTTTTGCTTTGCTTGCATGCACAGCTTTTATTTTTCTTATTAAATTGTCAGTATCTCTATCCATGAGATACTGTTTGTTTTTTTTTTCTCCTTTTTAATCCCTGTTCCACTGGAGAGGAGAATGAGCAAAGGCAGCATGGGTGTTTGGCTGCTGACTACAGCAGTCCACCACACTGTTACATCTTGTTCCTCAGGATTTTTTGGTCAGGATTTGTTGGGAATGTAAACATGCTGCTTTTTTCCTTCAGTTTGCCTAGTCTTCACTCTCAAATAGTCCTGCCTTCAAAACAGGATCTCCTTATGGAGAGGACGGTACAAAGGAGAATACTCAACTATTTGAAAGATGCAACAGAATTAGAGTAGGTTATGGAAGTTTTTTGTTCCTGTTATGCAAAACCTGATGGAATTTGCTTTAATTTTTGGACCAAGTCAATTTTAAAGCCATTACTAACCACTTCAGGAATTTGAGATGAGGATGCAGATTCTCTTAAATGGAATAAGCCCAAGACTCATCTTGGTTTTCAACCCAAGTGGTATCTCTGTCCTTTTCTATAGGTATGCAGTTTCCTGGCTACTCAAAATATTACTGACCTCTAGCAGAATAGAGTAAGTTTTGTGTAAGAATGTTGTGTTTCTCAGTCCTTATGACTGTATCCTCTACGTAGAATAAATTCTTTTTCATGATAAGGAGTTTGCCTTGGTAGTAGGATTTGTGAAGCTTAGTTTCAGTTCAAATCTCAGGCAAATATCTGCTAGTTGATGTGAATTTTGTTTGTTTCAGGATTAAACAGTATGAAATTGCCAAAGCAAAACTTGTTCCAAATCCAAATTGTTTTGTTCTTTCAGCAAAGCAGAGTAAAGGCACTACATTTTGTATTGTAAAACAGCTGCAGTTCTTTGAAAACTGGTTCCAGGCCTGTGATCCTCTTGATGAATGTGATCAGAGTCTTCAGTTTGAATAAAAACCTTAAGAAACAAGTAAATTCTATACAATTTAGGTTATATTACTTGTGGCATCCACAAAGCACAACAGGTAATTACTTCCAAAGAGCTATCTGAAGCAGATCTGCCAGTGACTATAAATTAAAACAGGTATTTCCCAGTCAACTGTGAATAGACCTTTAGGTAAAATATCTTGGCTGTTATGCCTGGAACTTGGTTGATCCACAAAACTAATCAGGATTTGGTAATGTTAAAGCTTTGTGATTATATAAAGTGGCAGCTCATCCAGTAGAAGTCCATAGGCTGTAGAACATTACAGAAATCGTCCACCTCAGGCAATACTGAATTCTTAAAATGTAGTATGACTGGTGTGGGATGCCAGGATAATGAGAGGTTTATACAGGTGTTTTCCCACTTGCCAGTTTAGTCTTAATTGCCATATGTAGAAGCCAGTTTGTGTTAAAAGGAAAAAGCAGCATGAGCCAAATTCAGAGGTGACACAAATAGCATATAATTTACACATGGCTATGGTGATGTATGTACACTGCAGTCTTACGTAAGCCATGTGCTGGGGGACACAATAGCCAGTCTATAGACTCTGGATTGTACTGATGTCTCCTGCAGCCTAGTCCTGCCTTGTTCAGAGTTTGGAATCTTTCAGTCTGTGCAATACACCCAAATGGTACATTTCCACTGCCACTTTGACTTTAGCTCTGAATTCTCTCTTTCTACCTCCTCCTTTCAACTAAACTTTTGGCCACCTATACAGTGCCATTCAGGGGTTGGAGGGCAGTGCTAGAATCCCTTCCTGACTGCTGTGATCCAGGTACTTTTAGAAGTTTTATAGAGCGTACCTCTTCCTTTCCCTTCTGCTGAGTAGCCTGTAGGATGGAGTGAGCAGAGTATCCTTCTCCCTTTAAAAACTCCCTCCAATTATTTAGGTTGTATTGTAGCTTTCACTTCAAAGTTCATTTTTCCACAGTGGAAATGCTGCAAATGAAAGGGAAATTTCCCCTTGTGGGAAAACTGGCAAACATTTCTGCTGTGCTGTTTAGCATGTGGTCCTACATTCCCAGCTTGGTGAGAGTTTAAAACTTCTCCAGTGTTTTTTAGAATGAACTCTCACTTCTTTATAAGCTGATCAACAAATAGTTCTGCTCCTGAATAGTTTTAAGGAGGAACAATGTTCACAGAAACCTTTACACTAGCAGATGAATGGTATCTGCCAAAACAGAAACAAGCTTCTGCATGCTTGCAAGGCATGAAGAAAAGGCCACACTTCACTTATTGTCACTTTCTGAAATGGCTTAAATATATGCAAACCTGCAGTGATATAATGTAAAGTAATTGTTCTATATTTGCAAGCAATTGATCATCTGTATTAGTTAAGAAGCACATGAAACAATCCTGCACAGAAACACACAGCATGCCAAATACACGTTGTCAAATATCAAAGCTGTAGTAAATAACATCCCATCTTAAACTGTGGTTACTGTTGAAAAGACATGAAAGTTGCACGTTTTTATTCAAAAGACAGATTAATTATACCCTAGTGTCCAGTTTTGTACTAACACTTACAAATGTTGACGATCATAGTAGTGTGTCAGAACAGAATGTTTTGCTCATACTTTTCATAGCTTTTAATGTTTATTTTTCCCAGTTTAAAAGTAGAGTTAGGTATCAACAGCAGCTCCCTAAAAATACTAGGTTATAGTCTCTTTCTTGTAATAAAACAATGAAATAATAGTTCAGTGATTCCTCTGTTGGTTCTGTAGATCTAATACAACCATACGACAGTGAGATAGATGTTTCTATTCCTGTATCTGAAAAGATGAACTTAGCTGACCATTTTGCTTAAAGAAGTCTTTATTACTAGTGAGAAAAGACAGGAATGGCAGCTTGAATGGTGATAGTTGAGATAGCAGAAGTTGTGTGACTTTTAATGTCACCATATTCAAATTGGTCTTGGAGTATCTAGAAGCCCCAGAATATCTTGACTGTTGTTTTCCTGAGAGGTGACAGACTGAATGCTGGCCTGGAGTATATTCTAGGTGCTGGCAGCAGGGACTTGAGTGGGGAAGAGTGAAGGGAGCCTTCACTAAGGATCCATTTCCTAACTGGATTAATGAAAGTCCTTTATTTCAACCATAGAGGCTAAAGAGGGAACAAATGTGCATGTGTGTGTAATGTGATCTAAGATTGAAGGCTGGGAATCATTCTGTAACTAACACTAGAACCTGTTGGTGCTCCTTTATAGTTCCTCACCCAAAGCTATCTAAGCAGAAAATTGCCTGTAAAGAAGCAGCTTGATCCTTGCTTCAGGCACAAGAGGGAGGAGAGGAGGAAACAAGATTATACTGGTCAAATTGGTAGCTGTTGAACCACTGTAAGAGTCACCTTTCCCGTGTCCTCACTTTGTGCTTGTTTTAAATCATTGGCCTTTGGGTTCTCCTGGTATCTGTTAACATCTGGTTATAAGTAATGTCAAGGAAGAATTAACAAATGTGTTGCTGAGGAGAAATTAGTTTGAGGTTAACATGTATCAGCAAGAGAAGTGGTATTGCATCCAGGTTTTGAGAGTTACTGAGATTTTAGTGTGGACAAAAGAAGGGAGGGTAAAATCTAAAGAGTAGAAGAAAGCTTTCCGCAAGCTCTAAGCATGTGTTAGTGCCAGAGATAGGATCAGAATGCCAAGAAACTCAAAAATATGTGCTGGCATCTTGTGCCAAAAATTAAAAAAACTCATCAAAAAGGAAATTATTCAACTTCTGAACAATAAAAAAAATATGATATCCTCTTTTCCTACTGCCTACAGAATGGGGGAAAACCTATTTCACAGTGAAAAGAACAGAAAGGCAAAAGTTCACATAATTTTAAAAGCTTTACTTATTTTTAGTAGGAAAACCTTATTTGGGTGGCCCCCAACAGACACTGGTGCATGGGTTGTTCCTTCCCCAGATGTAGGACATTGTACTTCCTTCCCCTTGTTGAACTTCATGCTTTTCTTGTCAGGCTGTCCTTGATCAATCCAACCAGCCTGTCAACCTGCATCCCATCTCAGCTAGTGGTATGGCTGTTCATACAGACCCAGCACTATCACAGTGCTCACATCTTGCTTTGGAAAATCTTGTTGCTGTGCTTAACTAGTTTCCTCTAGTTGTATTTAAAACAGTAGTAACTCCTATCCACAGTGGGGAAAGTTTGTGATCAGATTGATGGTTAAACAGTAGAGAACATAAAAGGTTTTCTTGGCTGGGGAGGGAAATGGGATTGGGAATTCTGGAAAATGATTATTACCAAAGGTATTTATTTCTTAAATGCTGGAGCAATAAACAAGTCCAATCATATCCTCATTCTGAAGAAAAGCACTTAGAAGTTAGTCTCTTGACTTTGCATTTAATTTCAAGGACTGGCTGCCTGGATTCAAATGAGCAGGCACCAGGGATACACCAGATACCTGGGGCTGTCCCTGGTGTGGGAGCACTGCCAGAGCTGGTTGCTGTCCTTGCTGCCAGACACATCTTACCTGTCCAGGGCAGTCTGGCTTCTCTTGCTGTCAGAGCTGTATTGCCAGCTGAAATTTCATTGCATTTCAGCAGGAATTTAGACAGTCATGTCTTTCCTCCTTCTATTTAGCCTGACTCCTACTCTGGTTACATCAATGAGTTAATTTTCTCACATCTGTGGTGAGGGGGAAATGCAATTTAAAACTGGTGCATTTTAATCTGCGGGTGTGTGTGTATGGTCCAAGCAGTGCTATGCTTACCTACCCAATAGGAGAAGGCAATGAAATAGAACTAAAGGAATTAGATTTTGTCACAAAAGAGGTAGATGGTGGGAATACACGCTTCATAAGTTGTCTCCTAACAGCAATTCCAGAGTTCCTTCTGAAACCTGAGTAGGAATAAAACTTGTCTTTGTATGAAGAATTGTCTGAGCTTCTTACACACTAATGTCTGCTCAGACCTGAATTATTACTTTGGATTTAGGGATTCATTCTTATTCTTCATTCTGGTGTGTGCATCATAGGCTTGTGAATCTCTTGGGAAGTGAAAAAGCACAAAGCTTTAGAAAACCTACAGTTTGGTCACACATTAAATAAACATCTTCCTGCAGCACTGGCAATATCAGGACAAGAAACTTGTTTTAGTGCCTCTGAAAGCAGTCAGGAGAGGTGAATGTGAACCTATTTGTACTGTTAAGTATCTGCAGACTGAAAAAAGAAATACTTATTTGAGTCATACAGGGTTTTTTTATTCACACTTTAAATAATCAGAGCTTTACAAAAGCAAGCAGAGCATATTTTATTTTTAACCTTTAGCCTAATAACTGCTTCTTCAAGGTAATGGACATTTCTGAATAGAAATACTTTCTCTTTCATTCGCCATCCAAATAAATAATTTCTAAGCATTAGGTACTGGGTAGGTTTGCCTGAATTTCACAATGCTGTCCTGTTACTGGGCACGTCAGCTTCATTACTAGTTTTTGAAGACCTTGTAACCTTGAGGCAGTCATTCTATGCCTAACAAGCATAGCTGTCTTGTCTTGAAAAATGTGACTATGGAGGAAGCAAAAAGCCCTCACCTAGACAGTGCTGGAGCCCCTTTCCCTCGCCCTCTCATGGCAATATGAGGACTGTAAATAGTTCTGGTTGCAATTCATGTATCACAAAATAAGACAGCGATTTTTACAAGCTTTACTAGGGGCATTAAATAATTACTGGTTAGGGTATGGGCTTTCCTAGGATAAAGTCTACCTATAGGAGGTTTTTCCTCTGATAATTTTCTCCGTGCATTTGTATCGTGATGTTCTCTCTGTGTCTACATGTCAGTACAAGTTGAAAGGGCAAAGTTAAATTAGTGGTGGCTTAGTCCCTGAAATAAATGACAACAGCTATGCTGCCTGCACCCTAGTGTTCAGTCAAGCACCTGAACCTGTCACTGCTGAGAAGATACAAATATTGGACCCAGCAGGATGAATGGTGATGGGGTGAAAGAGAGGGCTTAAAGTCTTTTCATGCTCCCTGATTGCTACTTATTCCTGCTTTGCAGCTCTGCATTTTCTGTGTGACACAAAGCAGGTGTTTTGAGGGTTAGCAGAAAGACACTGGAGGCAGAAGCAGATGGCATCCTGCTAGGGGTGGGGAACTTGACATTTGTCTTTGGGAGAGAAGCCGTGATTTTGCTGCATAGCATCCTTATTGCTGTGCATATAAAATACAACGAGGGGTTGCATTAGAATGGAGACCTTGAAGCAGAATATAGCTGACATTATCTGATCCAGCATATTTCATTTAAGAATAAGAGAACCCTATTAAAAAACTTAAGTATATAAGAAAGTAATATTTTGTCTTAACTTTTAGACAGAAGTGGAACAAAATCAAAGCATCTGAAAGGTTCTTACTGCCCACTTCAGTGGCCTCAGTAATGTTGCATGTGTGAACCAAGACTACAGAGCCCCTGGAGATAAACTGCTATTGGAATCCATACTAGAGATTAGAAAATTCCCTAAAACACTTCAGAAGTCTAAAGCTGGTACACTGACTTTTCAGATTTATGTCAAGTGTTCTCTCTTTTAAAGCTACATTTTGCTCAAAAGGATGGAGCAGTCTCCTTCACCTCCTGCTTTGACCAGCTACGTGCTGTTGCTGTATGTTGCTTAGCAGCTAATGTGCTCTTTAAAGAAGTGGTTGCACTCAAGTACAGTGAAGGAAATTTCTGTCATAGAAGAATATTGTAAGATTGATGAAAACCTACCAGAAAACCTGTGACAGAACCCTGTTGTTTACTACAAGTATAATTATTTTAGCCCATTAGATTCAGTGCCAAAAGTGCATTTCTTGGGATTTTTTTCAGTCCTGTTCTTTTTAGCACATGGCTGCAAGAAGGCTTTGTTAAAGGGAAGAAATCATAGCATAGCCCTTGAGCTTGTATGTTAAGATGACTCATCTCCATGTATGCTTTCTTAAAGTCACATAAAGGAACTGGAGTTATACTTACTTGGATCATATTTTGGATGAGATTTCTAGCAAGCCTGTTTCATCACCCGCACTCCAAAACAGCTGGGAGCTTAAGATGGGGTTCTGTGACTTTTCATAAAAGCTTCCTTCATCTGCAAGATCTTAGAAATAATAACTGTGACCAAAACAAATCTGCCCTCAGGCGAGAAATGCTGGACACAGCCATTCATTCTCACTTGACTCCTTGTGGGAATGTTGAGACTTAACTAACTTAAAGTTAGAAAAGGTATGTCTGCTGAGGCTGTGAAACAGTCATTGGTTGACCCTGGGATGTGTTGAGTGGCTGGGTCATGAAACAGATTCCAGGGGCAGCTAAGTCCTGTGTCGTTGTGGGTGAATTAGGAGTCATAGGATGGCTAGAGACAGACAAAACTCTGTTGTGGTTGTCATGGTGGAATTTAGGGAATTTTGTTCACAAGAACGAAACCACAGCATTCGGTGACATCAAATCTGAAATGTACTTCCTAAGTGGGTGGGTAGCATTTTCTGGTCAAGTGTGTGTGGTTGCTACCTCATTCACTCTGGACAGAACACATACTAGTCAAGGTCCATCTGTGGCTTGTGTCATGGAGGTGGCAGAATGGAATGTTTGTTCCAGCTGGTCAAGAGTCTGAATCGTCACTGGGACCCAGCTGAAGGATTGGGGCTGATAGGCATCTCAACTGCAGAAAGATGGCCTACCTTATGCAAGAGGGATGTCAGAGGAAGGTCAGGGGAGACAAACACAGTCAGAAAGTTGGAGAACTAAAAAATGTCAAAAGCTGCTGTAAAGATTCTTAGAAAAGGGGCAGGCGTGATACTGTAGATCTATATTTTGTCCATTTGAAACATTAAATATTTTCTGGTTTCTGGAGGTTCTGACCCTCTAGCTTGAATTTCACATCTTTGCATTTGAAGTTTAGGATGACTAACTTAGAATTCTGAGGGCCTGGGAAGCTAAAGATCACAATGTATTTTTATGTTTGCATGTGAACAGCAGTAAATGAAAAAGTAACTGAGCAGAACACTTGTTGAAACAGACACATCATAAGAGTTTGCAGAGAATTAAGGATCTTCTATAGGGTCCTTGAATTGAAGGGTTAAGTGTCCAAAAATATTTGTGATACAACAGAGTTCAGAGCCTAAGGAAAATGGATGTGAAACAAGAAGTGGGTGTCCTGCTAACTTAATATGGTCCTAAGCAAATCACTTCTCTGTCCTAAACCTGTTTTCCACATTTCTGCATTCTGCATGTGATTCACTGCAATTGCAAAGGGCTGAATCTTTTTATTTCATAGAATCATAGAATAGTTAGGGTTGGAAAGGACCTTAAGATCATCTAGTTCCAACCCCCCTGCCAAGGGCAGGGACACCCCACACTAAACCATGCCAAACAAGGCTTCAGCCAACCTGGCCTTGAACGCTGCCAGGGATGGAGCACTCACAACTTCTCTGGGCAACCCATTCCAGTGCCTCACCACTCTCACAGGAAAGAATTTCTTCCTTATATCCAGTCTAAACCTCCCCTGTTTAAGTTTGAACCCATTACCCCTTGTCCTGTCACTACGGTCCCTAATGAAGAGCCCCTCCCAGCATCTTCAGCTGTCTGACTTTTAACCCCTGCCCCCATGTCTGTCAGAGCTTCAGTATGCAAGAAATATGAATGCACAAGCAATCAGAGCAAACACTAAAAATCTAAGAATTACCATAGTGGTTAAAATTAGTGATCTACCAAATCAAGTATCCTGTTCCAAGAGGTGTTTTTTATATAAAACATTTAGAAGGACAGCATATTGAAACCCTGTGTTAGGTATATATTAAATACAATCAATTTTAATATCCTGGGATTCGTAGGCTATTCTACGATTCTATAATAGCAAAAAATTATGAAATTAATGTGGCTTCCAGCTACACACTTCTTCCATTCACAGTTTTGGTGGAGTGGTAACAACTGAAAGAGTAATTTTCTCAAAGTACCTGAAGATTTGGTCTGTATTCTTTTACTTCTCTGATTTAACATCTTAAAGTGCTTTGCAGTTTCAAAAAGAAGATTTCCCGATCTTGCAGGAGGGTAGAACAAGAGAACAGTAATCAGCAAGGTACACACAACAGTCGTATGGCAGATCTTGGAATAGAGTTCCCTCATGCACAAGCACTTCTAACTAATGCTTTCTAAATCACATGATATATTAGTGAGCAGGAGCAAGGTCTGAATCAAACACTATTTTTGGCAAATTTTGGTTTCTGTGTGAATCCTGGTCTGACAGGCTTACCAGATAGGATGTGTTTTCAAATCATGCAAAGCATCTTCTGCTAAGCCTGTCAGATCCAATTGTAATCTTGTCAGACCTTGCGTC
>NDXB01002273.1:36598-55750 GCA_002631895.1 Agapornis roseicollis | reverse complement strand
GGCCTCCTCTGGACTTGTTCCAACAGCTCCATGTCCTTTTGATGTTGAGGACACCAGAACTATTCAATGAGGCTTAAGCAAAAGTTTGCTATCAACCGGCTCAGACATTGGCAGTTTGTTTAGCAAGTGTAGGAACAGTTGCAGATACCTTGGGAATTTCAGTCCAAGCAAAGAAGCATGCAAGTATTTTAATTGCTTGGACTCATGAGTTGGAACAATTTACAATGGCAATACAATAACAGCACTTGGCTAAGTTACAATTTTCTGCCTTGTCTGCTTGTTGCACAGCTCACTGAGTTTCTTCTGAACTCTCATAATTTGCAGTCTGACATACTAAGGTAAACCATAACTCATGTTGTGCGTATCCCATAAACACATGCTTTATTTCAAGCACTTGAATAATTCTATCACTGTTCAGCAAAGCAGTCAAATGTGTGTTCAGCTCCTTGAAGTTAGTGTGGTATTCAAGACCAGATTGGACAGAGCCTTGGGCAACATGGTTTGGTGTGTGGTGTCCCTGCTTATGGCAGGGGGGTTGGAACTAGATGATCTTAAAGTCCTTTTCAGCCCAAACCATTCTATGATTCTATGAGTCTATGAGTTGAGAAGTAAGATAAAATGTGTAGCCAAATACTTTGCTACAGCAGTACTCAGAGGAACTCCTTTTTTAATCATCTTTTCTCTGAGGCATAGAGTCTTCTGTATTCTATTTCAATAATATGATTTTGTCAATAAACTTGTGTAGTTACTTTCAGCCCTAATTTTTCATATCTCAAAACCATGTTGCTTTAAAAAGCAAAAAAGCAGTAGTTAGTATTAGATTCATAATGAATAGTGGGCAGATGGAAGGAGAAAATATACATCAATTATTAGTTCAACAAATATGAAGCAGTCCTTGCATTTGTATTGTCAGCTGTAGCTAATTTGTACATTAAAAACTTCTAGAAGGTTCCTATAGCACTTTCAGACTCTTAAACTTATGATTTCTTAACTTTTTTATCTATTAATAAAATAATTATCTCCCTGTTATTTTAATATTTAACTATGATTTTTTTATTTGTTTTGGTTTTTACACCCATTGACAGCATAGCATATATTATACACAGAAACTGAAACCAGTTTGAACACAACACTAACATTTCTGTTTGATTAATGTATTTAAATATCAGATACTGAAATATCTTATGAAATACTACAATATATATATTTTTAAAGGCTAGAATGGGTAACTATAGCTTTAACAACAGTGTTAAAGGAATGATTAAGCTAGTAGGCACTGACCTGCTGTAGTACCCTGATACAGGTGCAGTGGTTATCCTCTTTAATATTCTTTGTTTTGTGCAGAGCTGATGCCATTTATGATATCTGTACACATATGAACATAGCTAATTACATTAACTGTTCTTGACCAATTAGTTTCCTCTCATTGAAATCCAGTCCTTAAAAAAATTTCTCAAATTTACAATGAAGTTTTTATAATTTACAAAATAAAATCACCCAGGTGAACTTCTTTGTCATTCATCTGTCAGGAAAATTAAATATTTATGTCTATTTTATATGTAAATACATGTAAATATATATAAATACAATGTGAGGGCATCCCTGCCCATGGCAGGAGGTTGGAACTAGATGATCTTAAGGTCCTTTCCAACCCTAACTATTTTATGATTCTAAGGCATGCAGAATAGGTTTAAGGCTTGCATACAGTTAGTACAGACTGCCTAGCAGAAGATTTAAGCTACAACAAAAAGAGCATTGTTCTAAGAGGTAAATAGACAAAATAGCGCTCATTTAGTACATAATAGAGTTCCTTCCAGATCCATAGAATGAATTACCCCAGGTATGTTAATTGGCTGTCATTTCAGATGAAGTCTGTGAATCATCCCACATGAAACTGAAGTTAATAGAGTTGGAATGAACCTTTGTTTAGAGTTCTCATAACTAAAGTCCAATTACACATTTTTGCTGTTAAGTGTTTGGTCGAAAATTATCTCCTTTGCAGTCATAACTTCAGTGGAGACCCATCTTTGACGACCTAAACTTAAGACATCTAGCATTTTGAACACTACTTCCACAGGTGTATTTCCAAAAGATGACTTTCACATGCAATTAAATTTGGACTTGAGGCCAAAACTGTGCCAGATTATGAAATGATTCCTTCTAAGTGGAAGGGAGTGTTGTGAAGACTCTACGGTTCTCAAAGGCAATTATCTTCTGTAAGGTAAAAGACCACCATTTTCATCTTGGCAATTAATAAACTACAGTGAAAGCAACATCTTATTATTATTGGTGATAAAAGAACAGACTACAGCTATTAGTGTCTGGCTAGATTTACACGGAACTAGCAGCAAGAGAAAATGAAGGTACTGTAAAGTAAAGCTACTAAATGTTTGAATATAATTCAGAGAGAAGTTATAAATTTATACTTTTTTTTAAGAAATGTTGATCTTTGTAGGTTCAGTTCTCATCTAAAGAATTGCATGCTTGGTGATTTTCAGATAGAAGAGTAGTTGCACTTAACTATGGGATTTAACCCACATGAAAAAATGTGGCTGTGCCAGAGCTTTGCACTCTACTCAGTCCCTGATGTCATTGGTATTGCAAGGGTATTACTGAAGATGAGTTTTTGAACATTCTGTATTGTTTTTATGCAATGCAAATTTCATATCACAGTTACTGGCTCTGGGTTCCTTGGGCATTGAAGAGCAAGTCTAAAGATCTGAAATGAAGACATGAGTCTGCAATGGCCATCTGAATTGAGCAGGTTCTTGGCTGACACAGCAATTATAATGTGGTATCCACCAGTTAGTCTTAGTAATCTAGTAAGTATTTGAAGATGCACTAAACTTCTTTTATCTACTCATTGGAGTATCAATCTGTATCCTGTTACTAACAATCTTCACAAGAGATGCTGTCATGCTGTGACAATCAGAAAGAGAGTTTTCTCTGATAATTATTTCTTCTTCTTGTTAAATCTTGGTGAGCAGCTTCCTTACTTTGAATTGTGATACCATCTATTGTACAAACTGGATCATTTAGCAAATGGACACTTGACTGAGAATTGAGGAGTAGCCGTGTGTGTAACCATGTATTGCTGAGGATTTATACATCTATGAACGTTTGTTTAACCTCAGGTCCATCTCCACATTGATGACCTGACCAAACCTTGTTTTCGTATTCTTAACTTTGTCATCTTTGTTTAAATCTCTTTTCATATCTTTGCACATTGAAAATCTATTGCCATCCTTATCACTTACAAATTGGAGAAGGATTAGCAGGAAAGAAAACTGACTGCAGGAAGCCAAAAGCACAGTTTTAGATCATATACTCTTGCCCATCTCATAATATGAAAGAGAAACCAGCTTTTTAATGTTTTACCTCAGTTGCAAAATAATCGTGAGGGTCATTCAGCAAAAACACTCAATACTGGTATAGCAAAGGAAATTTCAATGTTCCTTTTGCTATAACAGCAAGAATTGTTGTTTAGGAAATAGAAGGAATTCCAACCAAATAATTTAGCACTCTGCTGCAATTATGTAAAGGATAGTAACTCCAAGGACTTCTGGCAAGTTCCATGCACAGTGCTTGTAACCAAGATTTCTGCTAATGTGTCCATAGGAAGCAAGTACGTTGTGATTGGTTGAGAAAGAAGGATAGGGAAAGAGGTTATCAAAAGCGGAAGTCACAATAACATTTTTTTGCTGAAGCAGTCCATAGATATGTAACTCTTCTCAGCAAGATAAACTTTGCAACAGCTGCACATAACAAGTGGTTCCAGTCTTTTCATTACTTTCCTCTGTCGATCTGCCACTATCTGCAGATACCCTGCATAGTAAGAAAAATGAAAATCCTGTAAAACAAGGAACGAAGGGGAAATGAATTTCTGAATTCTATGAAACTTTTCATTTGTTAAAGGAAAGCTGTATTGTAATTGTTACGCACCATATAGAAAATAATCTGTGCTCCTAACGCTTGCTATAGCTCATCCGAGCTTTTTTACTAAATAAATATACAAGTCTTTTTTTATGCTGCATTAGTTACACAGTTGAAAGCATTACAATAGCACTTCTAGTCTGTTTCCCAGGTGACAATTCTTCACATTGGTTAGAGAAGACAGTGATTTCTCTAATGTAAAATTAGCAGAGCTGAAAATATTTCAGTAAATTTTACCTTTAAAACTCACCTTTAAAATGAGATATAGATAGTACACTCAGAAAACTTAGAAACTGAGTTGTCTGAAGTCATGTAAATGAAAGATTCTTCTGGGGGCATCCTTGCCTGTAGTGATCAGGACAAAAATGAAATATAATACACACAAAATCAACATCATTATAAAAAACAAATGCATCAAAAATCTGACAGTACTCTAGTATTGGAAAGAGGGGGAAATTACAAGAATAAAGTTGATGTTACTAAGGGTTTAAGTCTGTAAACCAGTTGTTTAAAAAATAGTAAGTCAAATACATTACAAACATACAAATGATAATTACCACAGTCAAAAATTCTTACTGGTTTTGCTAGTTGTTATTAAATGTGCATCCCCTGTCAGTAATTGATGCTCAATAAAGGAAGAGCATGAAAGAGCCCAGCTGTTCTCTGGTTATGGTAACAGCATATGCTGACATTAAAAATAGAAAAGAAGAAAAATTCTTTCAGGGAAACCACTAAATTTTTCTATAATTCCATTTTTTTTTTTTAATGGGCAGTCCAAGGGGATTGATAAATGCACCTAACAGAGACCTTTTTTGAGTAAGACATTAAAGACACGTTACTGCAAATGTTCCAAAGAGCTTAGTGATTCAGAATGTAACAANAGAAGAAAAATTCTTTCAGGGAAACCACTAAATTTTTCTATAATTCCTTTTTTTTTTTTTAATGGGCAGTCCAAGGGGATTGATAAATGCACCTAACAGAGACCTTTTTTGAGTAAGACATTAAAGACACGTTACTGCAAATGTTCCAAAGAGCTTAGTGATTCAGAATGTAACAAAGGTGTAGATTGAAATATCAAAGGTCCTAAGTGCTTTGGAGTTACAGAGCCTAAAAACTTTGCTTCAAAGACAGATGTTACATTATTCTTTAAGTTGGAATGCTGAAAGTTGAAAACCATAATGTAATGTGTTAAGTGAGCATGCTTTTTTACTGTTTTTTTTTCGTGGGACCTCACCTGGAGCATTGTGTGCAGTTCTGGTGTCCTCAATATAAAAAGGGCATGGAGCTGTTGGAACAAGTCCAGAGGAGGCCACAAGGATGATCAGGGGACTGGAGCATCTCCCATATGAAGACAGGCTGAGAAAGCTGGGACTATTCAGCCTGGGGAAGAGAAGGCTGCGTGGAGGCCTCAGAGCAGCCTTGCAGTATCTGAAGGGGGCTTATAGGGATGCTGTGGAGGGACTCTTCATTAGGGACTGTAGTGACAGGACAAGGGGTAACGGGTTCAAACTTAAACAGGGGAGGTTTAGACTGGATCTAAGGAAGAAATTCTTTGCTGTGAGGGTGCTGAGGCACTGGAATGGGTTGGCCAGGGAGGTTGTGAGTGCTCCATCCCTGGCAGTGTTCAAGGCCAGGTTGGATGAAGGCTTGGGTGCCATGGTTTAGTGTGAGGTGCCCCCTGCTTATGGCATGGGGGTTGGAACTGGATGATCTTAAGGTCCTTTCCAACCCTAACTATTCTACGATTACATGATTCTTCATTATACCTTATGATGTCTTGGTGTTGCAGCCTTATTTTAATCAGTGTTTTTTAATACAGCATAATCTTGCCTCATAATATAACAAGCAGCAAGAAACAGATGTTTAAATGTGCTGAAACTAGCAGAGGAGATAGAGAAAGAAGGCAGAGATAGAATGCCTGGGACAGCAAAGCAGGATAAAACTGTACATTTGCTTATGGAATAGTCACCATCCTCATGATTATGTGGTAGCTGCCAGCTTTATAATTCTTAGATGCAACCTTTATGCCATTTCTAGTTGCACTGCCCCGACTATAAGATGAAATTAGGGATATGTGCATGAAATATTTTATTTAGTTTATGAATATTTCACAAGTATATTCCTCTTGTTAGCTGATGTGTGTTATGGGTATCACTGGTATCTTTTTTTTTTTTAAGAAAAAGAAAAAGGAAAAGGAAAAGAAAACGAAAAGGTGGTAATGTCACTGATTAGGTACTGGATGACAGTGTCCATGTAACATAGTTGGAGTAACAGATAAAGGCAAATCAGGGTGTGATCTCCAAAATATAACGATATAACAATGCATTCAGTAATAGATGGTATTCCAAAAGCATTCATCTGCCAGTGAAAGCCTAGAATGAGTGCAAGAACAGAGCCAATAAAGAACAGGAATCTGGGAGACAGACAGTTATAGCTGACATCTTAAGCAGTAATGTCATACTAACTGCCTATACATTAAATATTTGGTAGCTGTCATAAAATATGGAGTGTTGAGGTGACCGAGTAGGATGCCAAGATCATTCTTTCCCAGATGTTTTGCAACACTTCTTGCATGAAGTATACCTTGATTTGGTAATCTAAAATAAGCTAACAGAATGCAGCGGAAGGTTAGAAAATCTACCATGCTGCATTCTACTCAAATAACAGGGAAGGAAATATCTGTTACTTCTCAGTTGACACTCTGTCCATTTCTCTTATCTCTAAAACTTGAAAATGGTCTGCTGTATTGTCTCCTCTCTTTTCACACAACCAAGCGACTAAAAAAAGATGGGCTTTAAGAGCAAAGTGAATAAAATGGGAATGGCCACAAAGGTCAATGAATAGCATTACTTATGGAATGCATCATTTGCTTTTTCTGTTCAAGTTTTTTTGGGGATTGGGTTTGTTGTTTTTTCTTAATGTTTCCGTTGAATGTTAGTGGAGGAGATTGCTTTGGTTGGGTCTGGATAAAGACATTGATACAATCTATCTATGTCTGAATAATATTGACTGGTTGATCTATATAAATATACATAGATGCTTTTGCAATTCTCCACCTGACAATTTCTCAGACTACAGCACTATATTTAACATTCTTTGAAATCTTTTTGTTCTGTTGTAAATCAGGTAAGGGGTAATAACGTCAACATAATCTTCACGCACCCTGCCCCAAGTATGCACATCATATTATTTCAGCTTTTTGAATTCTGTACAGCATGTGGACAGAAAAATGATGAACACTGTTGCAGGATACGCAGTAGAAAAGCTGGAAAAAACAGGGTTGCCGTGCACGGTCAAAGTTTGTCGAGTAGAAGAAGAGTAGGTTAAAGAAGAGCAGGATCGCCGTAGGGGAAGAATGCCAGTCGACTCAATATGAGTGGTAGAGCAAACTCCATTTATTAGAAGCAAAACACAGGTTTATATAGGGTTAAAGCAGCTGACCATGCGATCATGCAAAAGCAGATTGGTTAAACACATTGTGCATGCACTGTCCACGCGCCTAAATACATATTCTTATTGGTTTGACACCTTTTGCGTGAAAACACGTAGGATTCTCTTGTAGTATCTATTAGCTGGTCTAAACTGGTACAAGCAGGCAGAAGGGGAATTCCACACTGGGCACAAACACAAGGTTACTGACGGTCATGCCCCATAGTTCTTAGAGTTCACAGTCTCTGTTCACGGTCTGCCTCAGCCTTCTCTTGACCAAACACTGGGTTGCTTATTTCAAACATGGAATGTCCTTGATCAATCAACCAACCCTCCACAGAACACCAAAATGAACATGTAATAAGTTCATGTGGTCAAACCCATAAACAATACTACTGCAATATGCAATCAGTTTTATTATACATATATCCAGTAATCTTGGCAAATGAAGTGCTGAGTAAGTAACCTATTAGGAACCATTTGGAATGGTTTCATACTAACTTTTTATTTTGTGTATGTGTGAAACATTTTTTCTAAAATTGCTTAAAATCTCTTCTAGACTGACCTACTGTGCTGTCCAACTGGCTAAGTGATTCCTGTTACTATATCAAACAGCATAATGACATTTAGAAAGGAAGAAGGAACTGTGTGGCGGTGCTGCTTTACTCCCTCCTGGAGCCTCACAAAATGTCATTTGTGTCATGCTGAGTGCTGTTTATTTTAGAATAAGAGACATTTACAGGTTTGACTCCTAACATACTTTGAGACAGCCTGCTAGAGAGGCACAGATGAAAAATAAACAGAAGAATTACATCATTTTAATGCAGTATCACCAATTTCCAACAGCTGCAGAACTACCCTAAGACTACAGAAGGTTGTCTTAGACTGCACAATGCTTTCCTGTGGCTTAGTGTGTGCTTTCAAGATATGTGAAAGCAGATTTAATATTGTGATCTTTACCAAAAGGGCCACCTTCGCTACATACTTTTGCTGCTTGCCCTGCATTGTTTAAAGCGATTGGGTATAGTGGGGTTCAAAGGTAAATCTTCATCAATGAAGCATAATTTCGTTTTCGGGAGATCAATGAGCAAATTGAACTTCCTAGGTGGCTTTAGAATACTTCTTTCTGCCCACTAGTTCAAACCTTATATTTGCAGCTTCTTAAACTGTCATTTATTTCATATAAACATAGCAACAGAGGGCAAAAGCTGAGGGGTGAAGGGGTGTTTTGTTTTCTTTGGTCCAGATTTCTTTTGGTTTTCTGTTGCCTTATTTTCACTTATTTTCACATTTTTCATGTCTGGCACCGTGCAGCATAATTATGTCATAAGACCTCAGCTGGGAAGGGATAAAGCTGCAAGAGCAGACAGAGTTAGTTGTTTTTTACATCCAGAAAATAATGCAGAATTAACATTATCTATGTAGTGAACAACCTTTGCATCTCAGGAGGTTAATTTTTAGTTTTTTATGTTATAACAAAACATAACAAAACACAAAAGACTTAACATAACAAAACACAAAAAACATAACATAACAAAAGACTTCCACTGTTTGCATCCTATAAAACTGAGGAAAGAATGAAAAACCCCATATTCATGGAATACCTTATAAAGAGAGATTCTCTTATATAGAGAATTTCATTCTTTAGTTAATAGCAAATGAAATTCATCATCCTCCATCTGTTCACAGCTGATTTTAGGTGTAGAAATGTCTATTAATATCTTTCTGAGATTACTTTAATGAATTGCATGGTTTCCTGTCAAAGGTAGCTGGTAATTTCAAAGTGAAATTGGGGTGTTGCACATCTGTGTCTTTCTAGGATAACTCAGAAAAGCTGCATTACCAATGTGTTTATCCTAATTACTAGTTCTTGATCAGGAAGTGTTGCTTAGCCCCATGTGAAGGTGAAAGCATTAAATTCAAAGCATCGTAATAAATATAACAATTTACAGCAGTGCTTCTGGTAAATGGGATATGCCCACCGATGAACTTGAAAGAATGAGAAGACAAATTTGTTGGTTGTTGTAGAGTGAATGTAAAGAGGGAGTAATAATTACTTTATATGTTTTGGTGCAAATACGATGTACTTTTGAAGATCCATGACACTTTCCTGGTTTTTTTAGCCATTATCATCTCTGTGTTATGGTCAGCTCAAGGCGTGATTCATTGATCTATGTTATGTATTCCTAACTGCTTTTTAAGAAAATATGCTTATATTTAAGAGACTTATTTTTTTACAGTTTATACTAAGCATAGAAATATCTCCATCATTTCTCTGCTCAATATTCACTGGCTTTCATCCTTTGACAGGGTTGCCATTGTGAGCCACATGGGTGGAGTGCCAGAAGTGCTTCTCCACTTTACAGACCTGAGCTGTAATTCACTGCAAACCTTGACTTCTTGCATGCATGGGGTCTCTTATTTGATATGCCTTTGTATTTACTCGTGCAAGTTTAATTATGTGTAGCCAAGTTCTGCTGCAAAACATATACTGCATAATATTAATGGGGTTTGGAAATACCTGGCTGTTGATTTCCTACTGGAAGAACATTACTTTTGTCAGATTAATGTTACAGCATTTTGTAGTGTAACAGCCAGAGATTTTAGGAAAGATTCAGGGGGAGAAGTGTTCACAGTTGTTTTGGTGAAGAACAATAGATTTTAACTAAATAATATATTTTTAACTGACTATTCTCTAAATAAGAGGTGAAAGATAATTTTTTGCCTCTTTATTCCTATTTCACATTCAGTTCTCTACTTGCAGATAGTATTTGTAAATATTATTGTAAAAAAAATGGGTATAATGAAATTTTTTTTGTTTGTTTGTTTAAAAATGTTATGATCTGGTTAATTCAAATGGAAACTGTGCTTAAGCTGGGGAAGAAAAAGATGACTGTACAAAACTTCACCCAAATGCCAATCTCTACTCATGTCTTTGAAATATTTACAGTATTTGAATTATAAGACGTTGGTCATACTTATTTAAATGACTATGTATCATCGTGGGCACAAACTAAACACTCATTTTTTTACCTGGATTATGGCACTTAGACCCTTACTCTCAAAGCAAAGACTGTTCTATGGCTACATAGACAGAAAATAAAACCCATCTGAAGGCATCTGGACCATCTGAATGCCAGGATAACAGACTGTTGTGATGAGGGAGATTCTTTAACTGCTACTGGCAGTTAAAGGACCTTCCAACTGCAGTGGCCTTGCTCCATCGTCACATCCAAAGAATAAGGAAAAAATTAGTATCACTGAGCATTAAATGCTTCTGAAAACTGTATTATTTTCAGTAAGCATCAAAATCCATCCCTGAAAAATCCATCAGAACGTTACTGATAAACCTGAGCATTAGACCATCCTTAGAGCAAGTGATGAAAGGTAAGCTCCTCCATCAGTAAGTATAAGACAATATTCTGTAGTAACCTGCCTTTTTTATTAAAGTTGTGATATCTTAATTTTCACACCTTTCTCCTGTCACTTAGAGTGCTCAGAAATGCATCTTTGATATTCTGCCTGTTTATCTCTACTAATCAGTAGATTGATTTTCCTCTCCTTCATAATTTTTTTATCTCAAAATCAGTAATTCAGATAATGATGTTGATATTTTTCGTTGCTTCCACAATAAGAATCAATGCACACAAATAAACCTGGATGGTGGGTGGATGTGTGAGTTACATATTTTACACATTATGTGCTGTGCAAATATATGTGTTTGTAATTTCCCAGCATTACATTATTGATTTTGCCTACTTGAAGAGCCTGGTGAAGTCTCCTGCACAACTCACTAAGATAGTCTTCTATATTTAATATCTTTCTTGGGGGCAGATACCACTGAAAAAACAAATAGATGAGGTCTGACCATAGACTTTTCTCATCCAAATATTTCATAATTAACATTAGCTATTCCAAGACTTTTTTTTTTAATAAAAGCAAATATGAATATGAATCCAAATGAGTTGCCTACATTTTGAGAATCAAAAGATGTCCCATAGTGTATCTGCAGGACTTAAATGAAAGGAAGAATATTGTGCAGGTAATGGTTTTTAATGGCTAGCAATTGCCTAAGAAGATAAACTTTATTTCTGGCAGTTCCTAAGTAAAGTAATTTTAGATTCAACCTCTGACAAGCTGGTATTGATTTTTACAGTGCCCAGGTTTTGAATCACAAAGCGTGAGTTGGAAAGTAAGATAGATGTGTATGTTTTACTGAAATACAGCAATTCAACAGTCAGCAGAGATAGGAGGGCTTGCAGCATGAGAGTCAGTTGTCTGCATTTTAGGGTAATCTGGCCCCCATCATATATTTAGATTTAAACAAGGTGATTGGTGAAATTGCCTCTCTATGCAATTACCCTAATAGAATAGTGCTTGCACTGAGAACAAGGTCTACTGAAGAGAAATAAAAATACAGAGGCTTAACAATGAAAACCTAACAGGAATGCATGTGCCGCTTGTACTTATGCTTGTATTCATTCCTCCTTGAACCGCTGAGAAAACTAGTTAACAGCTCTTATTTTTGACTGAGCTTTGGTGCTGCATTTGTCCTTGATAAAGGACCATCATTGTACTCCAATAGCCACCCTGAACCCTAAAATATGAAAGAAATACCTATAGTTCATTTGATGATCAGTATTCTGATGGGTGACCTTAGGGTAGGGAGTCAAAAAAAGTCTTTTTGATTGGGAGTGGCTGTGTTCCTAACTGCTGCTTCACTCTAAATTTAGAGTAATATAAATAATAAATCCAAATGCAGTTTTATAATTGGGGTGTTTTGGATAGTCAATGAGAGGAACAATTGCATTCTATTCCAACACAGCTTTGTTTCTTATTTGAGTGGGCCTTTGAACATTACTCTGCCAGTGTCCATCTCTCCATGGTGATAATCTTCAGGTAAAAAGAACCTTTGTATCTTGGAACTTGACCTCGATTATTCCAAAGACAATTGTTTAAGTGCCATGAAAAAAATACTGCCAGTGATAATGGTACTGTGAAACTGACTGTAAAAAATCAGAATATTTCAGCCTGTCATGATTTTTTGAAACACAGAAAGAATCACAAACCTGAACTGAGCTGAAGTGAAATCCTCTTTTAAGATACAATAGTTCAGGCTCCAGGTTTGCCTAATAGTGTCTACTGAAACGACCTTTTTCTCTAAAGGTGCCTACTTAATTAGTAACACAGTAAGCTATAATGGTTCCTCTAATTTCATCAGAGGATTAATGTGCTGGGAGTTGAAGCTATTCTTTGAACCCTGGAGGCAATTACTGCGATCTTGAGCAGTGGCAAATGGACAAGTCATAAGGGAGAAACTTGCAGTGTTGCTGCCTGTACTCTGTCTCTTAAATGAATGTATTTGTTCTTTTTTCAAGGAGTTTGGCATGATAGGCTGTTATTCCAATACCTCTTGGGTCAGACTGGCCCTTCTTGGACTCTGCACTGCTGCATTTTCTGCAGACAATAGGAAACCAATAAACCAATAAGAAGAGGGATAACAAGATGGGTAATAAATATGTCATACCTCACCCTGCTCTTTGCATTTGAGTGCAAACAGCACTTCATGTTGTAGTGTCCTAAGGTGTGTGCTGTCCCTGTGCTCCAAAGACTACTGAGCACATGCAAGTCTGACCTCCTTTCCCTACTGCTCCAAGACAGCATTGTTTGACTAGACCAGTGAATAATATAGTAGTCACTGATGCACTAAGCATGAATAATTCAAGATAGATTGAATTTTAAACTACTGAGAGTATCCTGGAATCTAGAAGAGCAGAGGTGGGGTGTTAAGTCAAACCCATGGCACCAAGGTACCAAACCTGAAGGCAAAGGCAATTCCAAGCATTTAACTGTTTTTGTTGTGCTGAGTATAATGTATATCTTTAACTAACACGTAGGCAAGAACAATAAAAGGAAAGAAGATACAGACAAGAAGAAAAAGGTGCATGTGATATACAGAGCAATTCATGCCTCAGCTGAGGGAGCCAAAATAGCTCCTGTCTTATGGCAAACATCTAGTGTGTCCCTTCAGCATTACTTCTCCTAGCAGATTTCAGAGACTGTCCAGTGTTTTGGGGCTAAAGGAAGAGGTGAATGCTCTCTTCTTAGCACTGTTGATTTGTCTTTGCCAGATGAAACATTTTTAATGCATTCCCCCACATAGCAGCCAAACAAGCACCTTTGGTAAAAAAATTGATGTTTGGAGATTAGCTACTTCTGCCTCTTGGTAACAATGATACAGTTTTGGGTTTGGTTGTTTGTCTGGTTTTTGTTAGAGGTATTGTTACCTTCTCATCTTCCTGTTTACTCAGGTAGTATAAATTTATTCCAGTTTACTTATCTTAAAAAATCATGATGATATAAGTCAATATAGCAAACCCAGAAAGCATTACTAATAGTATATTAACGTATAATAGTGTCCAGTGTGCAAGAGACTAGTAAAACGTGTTCCTTTCATCATATATCACTAATAACCATAAGAATAAAATAAATAAAATCAAGACATTCTCAAAAGAACACAACAGATTCAAAGGCTAAATCCATGCACAAGCTTTCAAAAATATTGAAGGCCAGAAGACCTGTGTCTTCTGCAGTGTTTCTGGTTAATCTCTATCATTTCATCTGAAGTTTCAGCTTTGGATTTTGATTGCCCCACCTCTTTTTCAAAAGAAGAAAGGCAAACGAAGCCCCACCTGTGATAACACAGAAGGCCATACAGATTTATCTATTTGTTTTTAATAACCCATTATGGTACTGAAACATTTCAGTAATTTAAAGTGGCTAAGTCAGCCTAGACACTTTTCCTTCTACAAATCTTGAACTTCAGAGCTCTCTGCCTTGGAAGCAATAATTCTATTTGCTGTAAGAAGTTTCATGGCCAGATTTCTAAAGGATGTAATAGCCATGTTTATAAGAGGACTAATACATTAGTGTCAAATCAATAACTGCAGTTTTCTGTGTAGAACTTTAAAATGAAGATATTAAGCTCATTGCTGTCAAAAGGAGGTGCATATTTTTCCAAAATACCTAGTATGTCTTGATTTGAATAATGACCTTAACTCAGTTCATATATTCCCATGTGTATGTATTTTTAACACACAATTATAAAATTAATTTTATTATTATGTACTACTTAGGTTATTTTTATGTATTCCAATACTTTGTTATACTGACTTTTCAAATCTTTAGATTTTAAAAAGGCAGTAGACATAAGGACTGTATTATTAAAGCACTGCAGCCTTTGAGGCATCTATAATACAATGGTGTTATACTCTGAGATCAAAAGGCCATCAGTTCTGGAGTAAGCACATCCCTCATTATAATGAAATTTCTAATTTGGAATACTATGCCAGAGCCTTGACACTGTTCAAGGTGCAGTAAAAATTTCATGTGAGCTTTCTTTACACTGGAAGAAATGCTGCAGTGGCAAAAGATGTTTTATTTATAGCAACCCATCTATACAGGAGATAGAAGAGCTACTGCTCACATTTTGAGTGGCAATATTTTCACTGTAGGATGTAGCTATCCTTCAGCTACATTACAGCTTTGATGCTTAAAATAGATGCGCAGCATAAGAAGAGCAAAAATGCATGTAGCTATTACCTTCATAGATCTCAACCTTGAAGGATCTCTTGAACTCTAGAAATTCCCCTTTTGAATATTGTTAGAGACATTTTTAGTTTCGGAAGTGAAAGGGGACACAATACCTGAAAAGTAGAATATTTGGGTTTTCTGAAAAAAAAACAGAGAAAATGGTATTCTGGAAGATTCACAAATCATCCCCAGACTGGTGAAGTTGTTGGAAATTGCATCAGACCCAAGTGTACATATAAGTAAGACTACTAGATCTCTGTGTTTCCATGGAGACTCCTCGTCTTTGTGGCTAGAGTCTGTGCTCCTAATCTCCAATAGAGTAGAAGGCCAGCTTAGCCTGTTTTATGTGAAGCTGTTTATGCAACTCAGGGAAAGTTGAATTGTTCAAACAAAATACTACTAGTATAAACCATGGTTTGAGATGAATGTTTCAAGCAGTTAAAAGGAGCATAGAACTTGAAATGTATGGACCAAAATTGGAATGTTGGAAATATGAGTTAAAGAATTACTAGAAAAAAATACTCAGTTTTTCTGCCTTCTGAGTTCTCTTCTCCCACCTTAACTCGATTTGTGCTTTGAAAAGGTTAATTCCTCTTCAGTCTCTTGGCCCATGCAACTCTCTGGATGCTTATCTCACTCTAAGGATAACTAACACGAAGCTGGAAAAACGAACCAAACAAATCTTCATAGATTAAAAAACCAAAAGATGTGAAGAATAGCTGGTATATGGGAGCTATAGCTAACCTGACATGAAGTGGTCCTTATTCTCTCATTGTGTTTTGGGTTTTTTTTAATGAGGTAGGGTATGCTGTTTCCCTCTTTCACCTGTTCTTAAGAGATGTCTAAATTAACTAATCAAGAGAGCATATTATGCCTGAGAGTGGTGTGGAGCAAGGGTCAAAGCAGACTTGATAAAAGTACAGGTTTGTTAGCTCAAGCAACATGGTTGTGCTGTGTTGTCCCTTCAGCAGTGAGTTCACACCAAAGGTCCCATTAGGCCACCGATGCCAGAAAAAAGCCTTCATAATTTTTGAGTGTTCTCTTCTATCAAGCATAATTTTCGTCTTATTTCCCTCAAAGTAAATAAAATTACTTTACAAAAAGCATGCTGGTTAATCCTAAATTCTCTAGAAAGGATATTATTAACTGGTTAAAGTCTCATATAGGACTTCTTCCTTAGAATAATTCTACATAGGTGAAGATTAGCAAAAACCCAAAAAGAAAAAAGGTGTTTAATGGGAAGTTGCTTTTTAAAACATTTCTAGAGACAAAGCCTATAGCCTTGTTTGATGTTAATACAAAGGTATCTTCTTTCTGAATTCTTTGGATACTTTTATTCTATCCAGGCTAACACATGACCACCTGAGGTAGATCAGATTTCAGGGTTAGGGATCCATTAGGGACAGTGAACATTTTCATTAACATGAGTCATTACACTAAAGTGGGTTTCATTCTCAAATATCATTTGTAGCTTGTGTCCTTCAATTTTCAGTGAATCCCATGTAAACTGAAGTGTCTTTTCTGAGCTGGCTGGGAGCAAGAGATCAATTGGAGTGAGACTGTACTAACAACTTCTACTAAGAATGGTATTTCTACTGATGAACTTAAAGGGTATCATACAGCACAGTTTTACAGGTGGAAATACTGGGGTGACAAGTGTGAGGTGGCAACACAATACACTAAAGGTGACCCTGCTGCTTAGTGAAAGAGATGAGAATCAAAGGAAGATCCACAAACTTCACAATACAAGCAGTTTCTGTGCTATATCAACTTGTGCAATACCAGCATTTGCATTCATATTATGATTAGTGCTGAAGCCTCAGCACTGTATGGCAGCATTTTGCTGTCTGTAATGATAATCCTGTTGGTGGCACTGGAACCTCTGTGAGACTCTGTAATTTCATTGACAAGGATTGAAAGGCTGATGGAAACAGTGATTGTACCAGTGATGTTCAGATTGCTTATACTGTTAATTTAAGAAATAAGCATAAACTATGATTATAGAAATTTGGAGGTTCCAGCTGAATGGTGGGTAGGCCGTTAGACTGGATGGTTTTTCACAGCTAGAAATGAAAACTGGATTTCACTTTAAACAGATGTGGATCTATGTTTATTTTAAATAACAACGAAGCACTTTAGGTAAATTAAATAAGCATTCCTCGAATTGTGAATGAGTTTCCAGAACCACAAGAAAATGCGGACAGTAAGTATGAGACAGAAAATAAAATGCAGATTACAAAGAATTTTAGAAGAACTGGGCTCCTATAATTCCATTTTAAATACAAGGGAGCTCTAAATTCTTGCCAGCCTCAACTATGTCTATCCCACTGCTCCTACTTTGATCAGTTTAAATCCCTAAACCACTTCTCTCCCACCAGCTACTTGTCAGCAATGCAGACTTTTCCTTAAGTTTCCTTACATCTGTGATCATGAATTTTGCTATATAAGGTATGTTGTCTGTAGCATCAATTTAAGCAGCCTACAGTTTTGACAGGAATACCAGCAGATTATCTATGAGTTACGTAGGGGAAAAAAAAATCTCTATAATCTTAGAGGATTAGTTGTGATGAACAAACAAATTTGACTTATTTTGCAATCCAAATGAACATACCCAGCTGTGACTGTACCTCCACAAAACTTTCATCATCATCTTCTTGGAAGTACCAATTATTCTACAGCTTTATTCAAGATTTCTGTGTGGCTTCTGAGGCAATATTAATGCTTCAGTGAACCATCTACTATTGTTTTTCTTCAAAGGAAAGCAGTAAAATAGTTCCAGACTCTGGGATCTTCTGATAGTCTAGGAGCCCCCTGCTGAATAAATGTACTGCCAAACTATTATTAAAGTCTCCTTGAAAAATTGATCTATTGGAAACAGTTTTCTGTAATGGAAGTTCAGCTTAGTATATCATGGGCCCGGTGGGAAAGCCATCTGTGGATTTTGCCAACAATAGTCCCTGACTAGTTTGTTAAATGCCAAAATGACATTTGTTTTCTATGCAATAAAACTGGGGGAAAAAAAAGACCAGAATTGTTCTCCATAAAATGCTTAGAAATAAAATTAATTTTACAGCAACTGTGTGATGGTTAACAATTTTGAGCTACAACTTGGTAATTTAGAACAATAGTTATTTGCAAGCAGTATTCCTGAGAACAAACACATTATCCAGTTGCTTTATTTAAAGTGGTCTTAAGCCTGTTTTAAAGCCAAAAGACACCCTATTTTCCCAGGGCCATCCACCCCTCTTCCCCATGCAACTATACACATCAGCTTAGGACTTGCTATTCTGTGCTTAAACTTTATTTCTATGTGATTTTGATAAATGGATTTTGAGAATGATGCAAAGAGGGGTTTAAACCATTGCTTCATGGAGAACAGTGTAGAAACATCTCAACACTTACTGTGGAGTTCTGCAGTATGTGAAAGAGGGACTTTTTAAGGTCCAGAAGTAGTAGACTTGTTACCACAGAAGTTTGTCTAAGCCTTGCCTGCTAAGCTACGTTAAAAGTCACTTAACAGTCTTTGCAGTCTGATCCATTATATGGAATTTCAGATAAGGCACTTTTAAGAACATTTCTTAGCTTAAATTTAATTTATGTCAATGAAGCAAAAGAGTTTCCCATTACAACTGGATGTCCTAGAACTGACTTAATGAATCTCGATATTATTATCATACAATCATAGAATCATAGACTAGTTAGGGTTGGAAATGACCTTAAGATCATCCAGTTCCAACCCACCTGCCACAAGCAGGTACACCTCACATTAAACCATGCCACCCAAGGCTTCATCTAACCTGGCCTTGAACACTGCCAGCAATGGAGCACTCACAACCTCCCTGGCCAACCCATTCCAGTGCCTCAGCACCCTCACAGCAAAGAATTTCTTCCTTAGATCCAGTCTAAACCTCCCCTGTTTCAGTTTGAACCCGTTCCCCCTTGTCCTGTCACTGCAGTCCCTAATGAAGAGCCCCTCCCCAGCATCCCTATAGGTCCCCTTCAGATACTGCAAGGCTGCTATGAGGTCTCCACGCAGCCTTCTCTTCCTCAGGCTGAACAGCCCCAACTCTCTCAGCCTGTCTTTGTATGGGAGATGCTCCAGTCCCCTGATCATCCTCGTGGCCTCCTCTGGACTTGTTCCAACAGCTCCATGTCCTTTTGATGTTGAGGACACCAGAACTGCACACAATGCTCCAG
>NDXB01002273.1:11487-33685 GCA_002631895.1 Agapornis roseicollis | reverse complement strand
AACACAAATCACTGCTGCTACCACCAATAATAATAATGATACAGGAAAAGAATACAGCATCCCATCAACCACAACAGATAACTCACGACACCCCACCAACCGAGTGCTGACCGACCACCTCTTCCAACCACCCCGAGAGAACTAGGCCTTACGGATCACTCCCCGTTACCTCCTGGGCATGACGTGCTATGGTATGGAATACCTCTTTGGTCAGTTTGGTCCTGTCAGTACCATCCTGTCCCTCCTTCCTCCCAGCTTCCCCTCCTCCCCGGCAGAGCATGAGGCTCACAAAGTCCTTGGTCAGGGCAAACATCGCTCAGCAACAACCAAAACCATCGGCCTTATCAGCCTTGTTCCCGGGCTAAGTCAAAACACCAGCTACTAAAGAGAAGAAAAACTGACTGCAACTGCTGAACCCAGGACACTCATGAAAAGTGCTTTCTTTTTCCCCAATGAGTATGAATTCCGCGAACATACTTTGAATAGCTCACATTAATTTGCTATTTACCAAACAGGTCAACCACCATTTGAAGACATAATTTTGGGAAGTGTTAATTAGTTATACAATTATTAGAGTTACAGCTGGTCAAATATTAGTCCCCAGTGAAAACAGAAGTCATTCAGTTGATGGAAACTGGCTTAGCTTCCTTTAAATGCTTGAAGCGACACTGATTTATCCAAGCCAGGAACCTCTGTAGAGTTCATACTTAAAAACAGCATAAGGCTTGTAAATATCTTTCTCCTGAAGCCAGTCTTTCAATAATGACAAACATGTTTCAGTTAATAGGTTGTTTGCTAAATATTAATTGTTAACATTATTTTATATATTAGCTACTGAATGACCACAAGAGAGTAGCTGTTTTGTCCCAGCTGGATTACTTGCAAGTTCAAAAAGCTGTCAGGAATGTGACCTGAACAAAGTTATTCCAAGCTGCTGTTCATGTATCGGTTTATGCAAATACTTGCATGCTGAGGTACATTGACCAGAATTTTCACAACCAGTTTTATTGACAACACTTTATTAAATAACAAATTCTAATGAGAACTAATCTGATCTCTACGATTACACATGGAACAAATTCAATTTACACGAAATATGCTTGCTAATGCTTTCTGCGGCAACTACCAGATGCTATTTATAAGACCATGAGGAAAGGAATTAAACTTATGAAGCAAGAGATAATAGGTGATCCTTCTGTGAGCTCCTTATTTTTTCTGTCTAAAGCTGAAACTAAGCATTAGTCAGTTATTTTTGTCCTAGGGCATCGTATGGCAGTTACACAATACTGGACTGAACGAGTCTAACATCTCAAGGCTGCGGAAAGATGGATGTCCTCTCTCCACGTTTCCTCCCCCTGACTTCCAGCTGCATGTTCCCATGGTCTCCCGTGCACATGCACTAGTACAAATACACCTCGCTGTACAATGAACTGTTTCAATTCAATAGTCCAGTGAAAACAAATCAGGATTAAAAAAAACGTTAATAGCTTTTTTTTTGGGTAGTGAATCTAAGCACCAACAAGTCTGGTGAGCCCCAGAGTAAGGGCAAAGCAGAGCAAGAAGCCAGGTCACTAAGGATGGGAGCAGGAGACAGGCAGAAGAAGGGAAGAAGCAAGGACAACCTTTTAGTGACAGCTACTCGACTAGCTTAGCATGCATATAGTTTCCCCATTCTATCAGAAACGGGTGCAGTCATTTTGTGTATGCACATAGCATTAGCGGCTGTGGTGCATGCACCTGCAACATAATCACCCTAGCAAATATGAAATAGAAGCTCACCTACAAGACATTTCCAGGAGATACAGTGCTAAAATATCTAGAGACACATCCATGCTCATCCAACAAAAGCTTTTTGTATGATGCCCTGTTTGCATGACAGGTAAGAAGGTAATCTGCTACAGTAGGAATTACACTGGAAATAAGACTACCTCAGTTAGTTATGCTTCACTGTTTCTAGTGCTACTTTGATATATGAGTACATGCAAGATCCTTGTACACATCAATAGTTATAATGCAGGTGTGTTACTTAGACTAGCCAAGTATTTTTTTCCATCTCCCCACTTCCATAGCCAAGAGAAACATTTGTCAAACCATCATTGTCTTGCTTGTTTACAAGCAGAACAAAACTGGGCTCCCTTCACTCCAAGAGTCACATTTACTTAAAATCATTCTGTTGCACCTGAAAAGCCTTTTAAAACAAGCATCCTCAATGCTCAAATTGTCCAGGGGGCACAAGACAGGAGTAGGTTAAGTACAGCATGGAAGGCTAGACAGCACAATAGGTGAATTTTTTTTATTCCTTCTTCTTAAATTTGTCCCATGAAGCAGTAAATTGCTTAGAACAGAGGTGCCAGCCACCCGTATTAGCCCAGTGCGCACTGGCTCTGTAGGAAATAAACAGCCAAGAGGAATCAAATGAGAGGAGGAAATCAAAGAGCCAGACCCTCAACAACTTAAGCCTGTCTAGCACTGCCATTTTCGGTTTTGTCATATGATTTATCTCAGCTGAAACTCAAATATTTCTGATCTACAGCAGCAGTTTTACACACAACATCAGCATCACTGGGCCCAGCTGGAGCATGGAGCTGCCCCTCTGCTCCTCCCCATCACACAGCACGCTCCCCCTCGAACCCCTGGCAGAATTGCCTACAAGCCCTGATATGCATCAGGTGATGTTTATTGATCCATTAGTAATTGCATTGGAACAATAGAGAGAGAAATATGTATTGGGGTTAGTCAACCGATAGTTGGGATTTGGCCAGGAGCTTGTTTAAAATATTTTTGTCATCTAAGCTGTTAACAGGAAATTGCAGCCTGCATTGAGGATGCAAATTTCTGCTGCCATATACCTTTCTTAATAATTTAGGCCTGTCAAGAGCTGTGGCAATATGTTACTGTTACGATCATGTATTGGTTTGTGTGCCAGGAAGGTGTTTCTAAGATTGGGTTTCACTTCTCATTACCCTACTCTGATTTGACTGGTAATAAATTAAACTCATTTCCCCATGTAGAGTCTGTTTTCCCCATGACAGCAATTGCTGAGTGATGTCTCTGTCTGTATCCTGACCCTTGAGCCTTCCATTACATTTTCTCTCTCCAGTCCAGCTGAGGAGGGCAGTGACAGCGAAGTTTTGATGGGCACCTAGCATTCAGACAGGGTCAACCCACCACAGACCAACATGGGAACACTCCTGGTTCACAACAGATTTCCAGTTTTCTTCTGTTCTCTCAACAAAAGCATTGCACAAAAGCTCTCAGGTGATCTCACAAAATNGCATGGAAGGCTAGACAGCACAATAGGTGAATTTTTTTTATTCCTTCTTCTTAAATTTGTCCCATGAAGCAGTAAATTGCTTAGAACAGAGGTGCCAGCCACCCGTATTAGCCCAGTGCGCACTGGCTCTGTAGGAAATAAACAGCCAAGAGGAATCAAATGAGAGGAAGTGCCCTGGAGGATTTATTTTTCTGAACAAAACAATTGGATTTCTGTTCAAACCTTTGAGTTGCCATCTTTACACCTGTACGACATGTGTAAAATATTTTAGGAACAATCTGCCTTTCTTGTTCTTTCTAAAGTGATGTTGCTGGTATGATAGTGCTCCACATGGAGCTTCCCTGGCAATGAGATGCCATCCGGGGTTTCTTTCCCACATGGATTATGATCTTCTTTGGAGGGGTGGGAGGTAGTCAACTTCCACATTTTCCTGTGGGACTACACCAGGAATTTTTTCCCATAACAGTGTTAGGGCCTGACGGAGTTTCTGAAGCACAACACAGTCCCCAGGTATTACACCACTACAGTTTGCTTCCAGTTTCATTAAAACAACTCCACCCTGCTCCAGTGCAAGAGAGCTAAACAACTGATCCTGAAAGTATCACAAACAAATTCCTTAGCACTGATGGCATCAGCAGGGAGATGTCCCCTTAAGCATTTCAGAACAACTCAGTCTGAAGTGCTTTCTTATAACACAATCCTTGGTTCTTCCTCCTTGTAATGAGGCAAACAATTGTCTGCATTATTGAAAGTTTTAAAGATAGGGCTGAATAGCTCCACCACCATTAGAGATTGGGTTTTGTTTTCTTCAACATATTAACAATGTGGGAAGGTGACTAGCGCTTGACAACCAGACACCTGACAGATGCCAGGTGAGGAGCCTGGAAGAAAGTGAACCTGGGTTTGCTTAGTTAAAGAGATGCTACTCAACAGGCAGAGCGTTGAAACTTGGGGACTGCTATTAGACCTGTACGTGATTAAAAACAGGTCAACTGTTCAGTCTTTAAGTGCTCACTGTGTCGATATAGAAAGCCTCATTCTGGATTTGATTTGAAAAAGAAACTCCCACTACTTATCAGATTATTCTTGTCATTGACGTGACAAAATAATTCAAAACGTGATTTTAAACTGCATCTGATTTCCCTCCAGCTATCTCTAGTATCTAACAGTTAGGGAATAGCAGTATGGAAGTGCTTGAGGAGAAAATAAATGTAGTCTAATAGTAAGAACATTTCATACGCATATATGTGCATATATACACTTCTAAAACATCTTGGAGAGCTTTTAAAGTTAGTCTGTCTGTGGAAGTGCAGTATTTCTAGAGGAAATCCGGAAGAAGTACAATTCCACTTTTATTGATCAAGGGAAGAAGAAAAAGTGGGATTTCAGTGGTTTAGGAGGGTCAGGTAAAACACATTAACAGAATAAGGATAACAATTTAAAAAACACCAGTCTGAGCTCTGAGTTGGCAAATGTGAGAATGACTTGAGCATACCGAATTAAGTGTGTTTCTTTAAATTAAAGCTGGATACACAGTTGTTGCCTAATCTGAAAAATACTTCTAAAAAGGTCTTCAGAGCTATATTTTATAGGTTTTTCAGTTATTGGATAAAATGACTGAGCCATCCCGGAAAAAAACATTTCCTAATTTTCAGGTCAAGATTAGCCAGAAGTGGGCTCCTCTTGTGGATTGCCAGAGAAAGAAGGGCAAAGGGAATGTAGCCTCCTTCAGCTCCTGGGCACTTTTTTCCCATCCACATGACATAATCATCATCCACCTCTTGTATAAGGAAGTTCAGTGGAAAGAAGTTACAACCTAAACCAGTAGATAACATCTCTAAGGACTCCCAGATCCAGCAAGCAGTCACACAGTGATCCTTGCAAGGTAGCATGAAACCTGTTCAGCTTACAATTCTTACCCCTACACATGACATGAAGGATACATAAAATATTTTTTAGGCATGAAGATGCAGTTGAAATTGTTTTAATAGAATGACCTGAATGATTTAAACTCTCTTCCTTTTAGCTTCTTATTTATGGAATAATAAAAAAAAAAGAAACAGCAATACAAAGAAAAAGGCAAAACCATCTCCAAGATAGTATCTTTTTTTCCTCCTATTGTTAATATTTCATGCTAGAAAACTTACATATATACATATGTTGGGAAAATTAGAAGTTACTTTTCTGTAAAAATGGTCTCCCTGCAGAAGAGCAAAGCTACTTCTAAACCAAACTAGATTGAATACTTTTACTGTAGAAGTTGTTCTCCGGCCTTATTTCCACAGGCAGATATAAGAATTCTGCCTAAGGCATTTCCCAGGTCTTTGGTTCAAAACAGTGCAAAATGCTGATTATTCCTGTGAGAGGAACATATATACTGAGAGGTACAGAAACACTGCTACTGGTTTTCTTGATCTCGACCACAGAAACCCTTTCATTCTAATAAATGCAAACAAGCAACATAAAGACTTCTCTGTTGCTAGTTAATAAGTCCATACGCCACATAACCTAATACCAAATGTAAGTAGATCTTTAAGTACTGTGAAATTGAAAACAAAGGGAAAGACCAAGTTTTCCACCTGTGTTTTGCCAGATAGCACCAGCCTGTACTGCTTTGGTGCAGTTCTGAGTCTGATCACGCTATTCATGAGCAGCTGAGTGGATTACTCAAGCAGGTAGCCTTGAAGGAGAAGAACAAGTCCTAATTCAAGGACTTCGGCAGAATTTATGTTGTAGGGTCTCAGACTGTCACCTTGAGACCTCTTAGACTGAGTAGACACGTGATTGCTGTATTCAGAATTTCCACTTCCTCAGCATTACATGCTGGTAAGCTTTAAGCAGCTCAACCCTAGTGACTTTAGACAATTGCCTGCTCCCCACACCAGCTATCTGTGGTCTTCTGAGATATCTAGAGATGCCACAAACAAATGCTAACCTCGCTAAACCATACAGCCACAGTTAAATAATTTGCCTCTTGTCTTCTTCCCTGTTGTACAACCTATTTATTCCACATCTCTGCTGAAAGGTTGCCTTCACAAAGCAACACTGGCAGAGAGAAATGTGTGCTTGTAGCACAGCCACAATGCTGTATGGTCTGACACTGCATGGCTCCAGCTTCTTTCTTTAGGCAGGTTTAGCCAGGCCAGCTAACAGGGATATCTCTCATTGTCCAACGCTTCCCTCTGCAATGGCTATCACCTCATAACAGGGGCAGATGCAGAGGATGTGTATCCATACCTCAGCTGTCAGAGTTTGCAGATGTTATCAGTGTAAAGCAGGACAGTTCAGAGGCAGCTAAGAGTCCTGTTCAGCTCTTCCCTCCAACTTTTTGTATAGGGACAAGGCAGACCCTGTTTAGCAGCAGCAGCTAAATCTCCCTGCAAACATGAGTCGAAGCCATTATGAGTCTAAATTACAATGCCAGGTTATCATCCAAGGTAGCTTTGGTAGCTTTGTCTCCTATATATAAATCCTAAGCACACGATACATAACACTCTGGACTGCGCTCAAAAACACATCTGTAACTCAGCTACTCTAGCAGCAGAGAAACATATTGCTTCTTTTCAGCTTGATTGTGGAAGTAGAATAGTCCAGAACCTAGCACCACTAACACTACTCAACCTGGAATTTTATTCCTGCCATCCCATGACACCTCCAACATTTCAGGTTTGCACACGCAGAGACCAAAGCTGTAACTACACCCTATGTAAACTAGTCTGAGTCAGCTTGAAACCAGATCAGGACACTGTTGCATTGATGCTTAAGGCCCATAGCTGCAGTGAGAAGGGAGAAGTCATGCTCCCTGCTTCAAATCCAAACTCATGACTAGCCTTCATCTATAACGTCAAACAGATTCAACTTGGCAGCTATCTGTACAATCACTACTGCTGGCTTAGAAAAAAATAAAAGCATAAGACTAGCATAGAGTTTTCTTGGTGGGAGAATGGACCTTCAAGCACCCAGGAGTACTGACTTCCATCAGTGTTAGCCAAGCGTGAAATCACAGCAAGCACCAGCAATGCTTCAAATGCAGCAGCATTCATGTGGAAACCTAGATTAAAAATAAACCAAACAAAAACCAAAACCAAACATTCTGGAAACTAAAGATGCTCTATGTCACCCTATCTCAATTTTCTTAAGCTAGTTTGGCTACTTCCAAATTAGCTCAGGTGTACCTGAATGAGCTGCAGCCATGCTTCTGACTAGAGTATGGGTTACAGAAGTGTGAGGAAAAACATGGTGAACTGAATGGATTTCAAATGCCACAACCTAGGTTAGAAATGCGACATCACCTTCAACAATATTATTGGGGGGGAAAAGCAAAACAAAACAAAACACAAACCCCACAAAAAAAAAATAAAAAAGAAATATAAAAAAAAAGGCAAAAACCAAACCAAACAAAACCCCAACGCACGAAAAGACAACCCTTTTGCAAACTTCAGGGCAGGTTCTGTTCAGAAATGATTTTCATTCCCGAAGGTTGTTCTGGGGTTTGGGTTGGTAGTTGTTTTTTTGGGGGCTCAAATTAAGTTGTTGGGGTTTTTGGGGTTTAGGATTGTGGGTGTTTGGGGTTTGTTGGTTTGGTTTCTGGTTTTTTGTTGGGGTTTTTTGTTGGGTTGTTCGGGGGTTTTTTTTTGAGTGTTACAAATCCTTCACGAACCTCTTTATTGTACTCTACCATCTAATACAACAGGAGATAGATACATCACATTAATGTCCTCTTCAGACTTCACCAAGAATCAGACAGGGAATGGAGATCAGAACTGACACTTCTATTTGGTGAATCTGTTCCATATAACGTGATGTTAATTACGTCCCATCGAAATTACATTTTCCATTTCCAGTCTGAAATGAGCTATCATCTATTACCCCCTCCCCCCCGCCCCCCAGGTTTGCTTGGATCTTTTTGTGCAATCCCAAACAGCATTCCTGGAGGTGGCAGACGGATTGCAGCTGCATTTACCTTTTTTTATTAGAGACATCATTAGTAAGTTAAAAACAATCTTTAGTGAACACTTTGGTATCTCTTCAGACCATATCTAGGGCTCTAGTCAAATAAATAGTGAAATCAGCATCAAAACTTTGTACATTACAGCTTGAATTCCAAGGTATCTGAATTTGAAGGAGCCACAGTGCCAAGAGCTTGGTAATGAGGTTTTTTACAGTCAAATTCTCTTTTATCAGTTCCTCCATGACAGAAATCCTGTATTCAGTATCCACATCAAGGTTAAAAAAAAAAACCAAACCAACATATATATATATGTATATATACACTGTATAAAAATGCCAATACCTGTGTGAATACTGGTAGGGGACGACATGGGAGCTTCACTGCTTCAGCTGTATGAGTTAATGTTTGTGTATTCTAAGAGATCTTCCCTTGCATACATTTCAGAGTGTTCTCTCTATGAATTTTAATGGGTTTGGCTGTTGGGTTTTTGTTATTCTTGATGGATTTTGCACAGAGATGATTTCTAAAGGATAGCTGTAGTGATGAGAAGCCAGGTCCAAGATCAGAGTACAAACCGCATAAAACCTGATTTGAATAGAGTTATACAGGAATCATTCTGAATTAAGTTCTTCATACAAGAATGCTGCTTACAAAACATGGATTATATAATGAACCCTCTCCTTTCAGGAACCATATTTTCTTTCAGGTGAATAAGAGATTAATCCAGTTCAGTCATCTATGTTCCAGCCCTGAAGTACCCTTAGCTGAAATTCTGGGTTTATATAGTCTTTTTCATGCCACAGTTCTTGTCAACCATGTGAAACTGTGTGCTTTCAAAAATTATCCAGACATAGGTAGTGCCCTTACCTAAGTGCACCGGCAGGCAAAAAATGTACCATTTGCCATGAGATTCCTGAGAGGTTTTCCATGTTTTCACCATAACTTGCTGATCAATTAGCTTTTTGTTACAGCCTTTACCAAGTTGGTAGTTTAGCAGGTTTGAATACATGGATCAAATGCAGAAAATCTTGGTATAAAGAAACTGTGCCTGGGATTTGGCAATTCCCACAATGTCTTTTCTAATTACAATTTTACCCCAACTGGTCTGCCTGCAGCTAACAGTTCTGCCTTCCCTGTCTTTGACATTGACTTAATCCTTCGAGAAGACAGACTGTTGCAAAAACTGCTTTTGGCTGGAAAGATAAAAGACTTGAGTGCCCCTCAAAAAGGGCAGGGAGAAGAATTCCTTCCTCTGGCCTTTTAGTAGTACAATAATACATTTGTGCTTATATCTTTATAGAAATGAAGGCCAGAGACTTCCCTGGTGGGTAACTGCTATCAGTCAGATACTATCATTTTCCCCCAGACACCTCATCTCAGATCTTACATGGATAGCGTGTGCTAGTCATTTAGTACAGCCTCATTTACATAGAGCACAATGAATTACATTGACTCTAAGGTCTTTGCTATTTAAGAGCAAAACCAAACAAAGCCAAGTTCACATGGAGATTGGCTGGCAAGACTTGCTTTAATAAAACAACTTTGGATAATTCCAATTATAAGATCCCAGTTTTCTATAACCCTTACCAACTTGTTTTAATGCCAGGTACAATTAGTTTGTAACAAAAGGGCACAAGAGGCAAAAAGAAAATCTAATAGTGTGTCACAAGCAGCTTCATTCCCCTTCCTGCAATCACAATAGAAATCACATCCCAATATCCACGTAGCAAAGACAAGTTAATTTCCTCCTGCAGTGTGTTATTCCGGACAGCAGCACTGCAGTGTGTACTGCAATAGAGTACAAAGCAACAGCAACAACAAAAAATAGATCTAAGTACATCCCTTGACCAAGTAACTACTAGTTCAGTCTTGTTTTCACTTCCTCTGTCTTACTTCTATTCAACACGAACGAAGTAGCACCTCACAGTGGATCTGATGGTCATGATAAGACTACGCAATGGCCTCAGCTTGAAACCTTAATGGAAAAGATATCCTCCAGGCCTCTCCAGCTTGCAGTTTACATCCAACCTACAGTTCCCAAATGCAGCCTTCCGTCCCAGCTCAGACAACATTCCCCTGCAGCTGGGGGTTGCTGTTTAGGAAAAGCTCCTGGGGAGCTGCAGAAAACTAAAATCCTTCCCATGTCCACTATTAAACAAGCCTGTGCATCTGTAGAGGGTGAGCAGAGAACAGTCTTTTACAGGTTCACAACAGTGCAGGTGTGAAATCTGAGCAGGATCTGAATAGCAAACCTCCTAGTTGTCACGAAGAGGTCTCTGAGCTGGAGTCACCCTCCTCTTTCATCTGTAAGAGTGAACTGTTTTATGCATAATTCCATAAACAGTTTCCCTTTCCCCTAATAAAACTGTCTTCAGTCTCTCCCATGCATCTGCTGTTGCTGTGCTTGCAACACTTAGTTCTGCTTTAAAGACTAACAAAAAGCAGTTTTGATCAGTGAACTCCAAGCTTATGTTATTTGTGTAACGAGCAGGAATCAGGCGAGAACCAGAATAAGTAACTAACAAGATCAGACAGTGGAAGTCAACCCTCCCACTCCACAGCAGGCCAAAGATGGGAGAGACTTGTTTAATGAGGCTGGCAGCGACTGCTTTGATAGAGTGGGGAAAATATAATAGCTCACAGCACACCAACTTTAAAAGCAAACACCCTAAGGTAAACGTGCAGACATGGAGTCTCTTTTAAATTGTGCATAGCCCCTGATTTTGAATCCAGGACAGCCTGCTCCTTCTGCCCATCTCCATGTACCTGCACTGCTCCAGCTACCTCCTCTCTCCCACACAGCTGGTGAGGTGCTGAGGGACAGCTGGCAGCTACACCTGGCTCAAACAGTTCATGTTGCTTAGTGATGCATTGCTATGCCAGCCACATTTTTATGAAGGGCGCTGCTGATAGCTCCTTATCTCAGCACTTGGATAGGAAGAAAATTGCCCAGAAAGGACTGGTTATCTTGCCCGACCCAGAGCACACACACACAAACAAAACGACAAGGGAAAGCCCCATGCTAAAGCTGATCTCTCAGGCCTTAGAGAAGTCTTGTTGCAATACTGTCTCTCGCCCTGCACTGAGCTGGAAAGTCAACCCATGGTCACTAACAGTCTGACAGTGGTTAGAGCCACCATCCCACATGGGCTGTGGGGCACTCAGGCCCGGGTACTTCCACATGCTGCAGCCGGCATGGGTGGGAATGCAGCAGAATGCTTGATGGCAGTCTTAGCACTGTAAATGGAGGGGAATCAGAGCCTGTATGGATCACTTGGTACCAGAAAAATCATCGGAGCTGAACTGACCCAGCCAAAAGCAGTAAACTCAGAAGTACCTCCAGATACAGCCAGTACCTGTCCCAGGCAACTCATCAGTTCATTAAGCTCAAGTAGAACCACCACTGCCATGCCCAAGAAAACATTTACTACCACTACCACTACAATACCTGGCATCCAGAAAATCCAGAATGATGGATTTTCTCCACTTTTTTCTGCAGAGAGGAGGATGTTCTTCCACAGCCTGTTGGTGGTGTTCTTATAAATGAAAGGTAGTCCTGGAAACGGCTGTGAACTTACAGTGCTGCATGATGTATATTTGGAATAAAAGAGGCACTCCTCATCCAACAGATTGCTGTCCAGTCTACACAGGACAAGCAGAAATTTCACAGTGCTGTCACCCCACAGCATTGTCACAGCACCTTTTTAGTTCAATGTCCTCCACTGGAGAGCCTGTCTCTGAAAATCTATACTTTACTGCATCAAGAGTACTATATTCTATTAAAATTCAGTTGTAAAAGTACTTGGAACTTGAAAATAAAACCCCTATGAGTAAGAAATTACACAACCACCCCAAAATAGAGATTAGTGTTGCTTTCTTTATATTTTTCTTCACTTTTCTAAGGAATGCAACTGAGCAATTCATAACATAGTTTGATGTTAAGAAGGAAAAAGGCTTTTATTCTGTTGTAATTGCTGGTTTAACAAAAAGGTAGTATTTCTATTTAATGTTAGGTCTGTTTCAGCTCAGATCCCTACTCTGAACACAGATCTAGTTTCAGAATTCCTCAGTTTGAGGAGGGCAGGGTGGGAGAAGGGGAAGGATAGAGTAAATATAGTCAGAAATCCTCTGATAAAACAAGTAGCAATGTTAATGCTTCACATGGGCTTTTCTTGCAAGAAAGGATATTGAAGTGGTAACTTCTTGTATTTTTACTTTCTTAATTAAGAATCAGGAAACCGAGGCACATATCATGGAACTGCTGAGCCTCTTAGAGTGACTGGAAGACCTAGCTCGGGTTAAAAGCCATGGACAAGATTAAGAGGCACATCTGTGAGCAGATGACCTGCCTTGTGCAGACAGCCCTTTAAAAACTCCACGAGCTCTTTGGAGGTTTTAGAAGGGAGCAGCAGGGCGCTAGTCAGTTCACCTGGCATTTCACATTAGAATGTCAAGAGGAACAAAGGAAACAGCTGAAATGAGCACCCTTTTTTTATATGCTAACTACGATAGTCGGGAGATAGAAGAAGTGTCCCAGTCTGAATTGGTTTTCTCCTTTCAACGCTGGCTTCAGCGCTTCCCCTGCTCAGTACAGTATGTTCCATCTTCCACTTTGTTTCAGGCAGCACTTAGGGACTTCAGAAAAACAGCACATGCTCGCAGAGAAAAATCTTGAAGGCCAGGCAGATACTTGTGATTTCTGAGCATCAGCGGGGTTTTCTAACTACAAATTGTTCAGATGTTGCCTGCTTGACAGAATCTATTCCAAGCTTGTTGTTTCCCTGCTCTTTTTCACAGATTTAGAGTCACTGATGAATGCTCTGTGTACCAGCCCAGATGCTCTGTTCTAGCTACGAAACAGTTTTAGCCAGCTAACTGGATAAGAGAGCTTAAAATAGTGCAGCCCTTTATTCTTTATCAGCTTAACATTTTCCAGTACACACCACCAGACTCTGAGGACTACAAACCAGCCTGTTCGTAATCTACATACATTTTCTGGGGCATTGTTTGACATTAACATCTGATTGAAAGAAAATAGGATTTAACTCTTTGCGTTGCCATTTTAAACAGTGCCCACAGATCTCAGCTAACTGAGCACTTTGCTATTACAGCAATTACTTGCAAATTAACAGACCATTTGCAAGGATTTTGCCTTTCTTTCAGTTTTAGAAAAGACCCTGTTCAGGGATTTCTGCCTTGTGTCCTAAAGCCAAATTCTATTTTCTAGACTCCCTCTAGACACTGGAAAGAGCCTTATTATTTGACCTTTGTCAGGTTTCAGATGAAAAGCCAAAGCTTTCCCTTATTTCTCATCTGCATAGTTGACACAGTGTTACACTGCCATTACCAAGATTATTTATCTGAACTTCTAGGGATCAGAACAGAGATCAAAACCTAATTCTAGTTCTAATCATTGCAGAATAAAGAATCAAATGGCACTTACTTTAAGACAAAAATCATTTTGACATGTTGAATCTCTCAAATCCCTCGTGGCACCATGCCTTTTGGCAAAGCTTGTGACACTAGTCATGCCAATAAAGCACTTTGAATGGAACTGTCTTTTTGCCCAATCCCACTTAAACCATAGTAATTGGTTCAGACACAGAGGCTCAGCTGCCTCAACGAGTGCTAAAGCTACCAGCCAAAATTGACAATGTTTTTATTCAAGGCTGGCAAAATAAAATGTAAAGCAAATGTTCCTGTTCATGTCACTGGCCTGGAAGGTTTATGTGTTGTTTCCAGCCTGACTGAGTTTCCATGTGTATTCACATCCCAAGACATGCTGACCCGTTGCAAGCAAACGTGCCAGAAGAGGAGAAAGGTGTTTAGTTCCTACATATTTAAGGAAAAAGAAAGGAAAAACTGATTAGCCTCTAACTAAAGGGGGCTGTTGCTGTAGAGCCCAGAAATTCTTGTAGGGTGAGGACAAATGTCTTAAAGACAGAAAAGGGTTCCCTCAAAATTCAAACCACTTTAGATGTCAGAAGATACATGAAGACACACCAACCTTACGAAGCCACTGTTCACCAGCCAGATTCTTTGTTCCAGAGAACTACTTGGCTTAAGAACAGCTGAGGTTTTTTTCAGCCTTATAGAAAGGATTTTCCAGCTCTAGGAAGGCATGGATATTGGTATGCTGCTCAAAGTAGAAACAACATGCATATTCTCTTTGGGTATTTGAGACACACTCCCTGTCAGAAGTGTTATATCAGAACCTGTCATTTTGTGACTCATTCAACACTGTCTAGACATGGCTGTCACTTTTATCAAAACCAGATATTAACACAAAAACTAATAATTGCTCCCTATACCTGTTTCAAGTGCTCTGTAAAAGTATGTCACCTTCTTCAGACTTTTTGTTATTCTGTATTATCACAGAACCAACCACGTCACATCTAAACCTTCAAAGCCAAGGACAAGGTCTTGGAAGTCTTTCAGTATTTAAAGAGTGACAGTACTTTGGCTGGCACGTGTGGTCCCTATCAGAGCTGCAAAGGCAATTTATTTTCACCAGTCCTTCCCAGTAGCAGCTTGACATATCAAGAAAATAATGAAATAAGCTTTGTTCTACCTGTTGAAGTGAATCATTGGAGTATATGAAGAGATGAGCAGGCTGGACCAAAAACACTTTAGCATTTCCCCCGATTCAGGTTTGCTTTGTTATCAGTCTTGTTTTATAAACAAGATTGGGGATCTCTCTAGTTGGTGATTCCCTCCTCACTATCCTCTATTCCTTTAGTAGGACTCCTCTAATCTACTTGGGAGCAGCAATCATACAGAAAACAGTCAAACTGCTAAAGTTCTCCTTCCCATCATTCTTTTTACCTCTTGCTGACCCAGCATCCCACACATTCTCCAGGCCTTTTGTCTGCCATGTAAATGAGCAATTAATTCTGTCTAATATTTTAGCATCCTGATGAAATCCCTTGCTGAATTCTCATCCTCTGGGACTTATTCTACAGCTCTGAAGTAATCCATTTCAGTACAGACAATACTGGCATTTAAGAGAGACATTAAAAAAAGAATAAACCACTTAATAACAAATTAGTCCTTCAGCTTATGTTACATACTAGAAAGAAACAAGAGCTGTGAATTCACAAGAGGAGGTATGAACTATTCTTTCCTCTTAGAGCCTGCTTTGATCCTATTCTAAAAGAAAGGAAACAATGCTATTCCATTTCTCCCTTCTTTGGAGCTGCTCTGTAATTTATTTCTTACAGAAACCTCTGAGGGGTTGAAGACTCCAGGGATTCTGCAGGTGTGTTGAACCGCAGTGCTGCACATTTCTGACCTTCAGAAGTGTGTTCTTCTATGCTACTAAAGACTTTTCTGCCTGTATCTGCATCAACAAAATGCTGTTCAACTGCATTTTAGCAACTGGAGAGTTTCTAATGTAGCTCTGATCTCTTACGTGTCAGACATACGGATTTCCCCTGGCAAAACTCCTGATGACACACTAGCCTTACTGTAACCAGACAGGAAAGCGGAATAATTTCCCTTATGTAGATAGTAATGTCCAGCATATACCACAGCCTGGATTCCGATCTCAATAACATTTCACTTATTTACTGGCTGTGGCAAATGTGGTTTAACTAGGTTAATGTTTTTTGTGAGAAAACATCTGCAGACCCCACATGCTACATCGAAGTGTAATACTGAATCCAAAGCAAGGCAGATTTGCCATCAAGAACTATTATAAATCTCTTTTTATATAAATATGGAAAGAGCAAGTATATGTGTTCTCAAATACTTACACTGAAGTAATACACTTGGTATTCCTGACAGTTGAATCAGTCTGAAAGCTGGCTATTACCAAGGTCCGACGCATTCATAAACATTGCTGTAATGTTCCAGTACCCTCTTGGTTTCCAGCATACATCCTAAGGAGCTGACTTGAACAAAAATAAAACCAAACTAAAAACCAACCAACCAAACAACCCCACCCCCCCCATGCACCAAAAAGTTCAAAATACACCAACCCACACCAAAAAAATTGTATTCCAGATTTACAACTTTTAAATATTTGTCTCACCTCTCTGAAAGCCATTAACAAAGGTTCTTGTGCTACTGCTAATGTAAAGAACAAACCTTGTGTGAGGGGGCCTGTACTATCAGAATGCAGTGAGGTCATGCATAGGGCATTAAGTCATAGAATCATAGAATAGTTAGGGTTGGAAAGGACCTTAAGATCATCCAGTTCCAACCCCCCTTGCCATAAGCAGGGACACCTCACACTAAACCATGCCACCCAAGGCTCTGGCCAACCTGGCCTTGAACACTGCCAGGGATGGAGCACTCACAACCTCCCTGGCCAACCGATTCCAGTGCCTCACCACCCTCACAGGAAAGAATTTCTTCCTTAGATCCAATCTAAACCTCTCCTGTTTAAGTCTGAACCTGTTCCCCCTTGTCCTGTCACTACAGTCCCTAATGAAGAGCCCCTCCGCAGCATCCCTATAGGCCCCCTTCAGATACTGGAAGGCTGCTCTGAAGTCTCCAAGCAGCGTTTTCTTCTCCAGGCTGAACAGCCCCAACTTTCCCAGCCTGTTTTCATACAGGAGATGCTCCAGTCCCCTGCTCATCCTCATGGCCTCCTCTGGACTTGTTCCAACAGCTCCATGTCCTTTTGATGTTGAGGACACCAGAACTGCACACAATGCTCCAGGTGAGGTCTGAGGAGAGCAGAGCAGAGGGGCAGGATCACCTCCTTTGACCTGCTGGTCATGCTTCTTTTGATGCAGCCCAGGATACGGTTGCTTTTTGGGCTGCAAGCGCACACTGCAGCCAGCTCATGTTCATTTTTTCATGGACCACCACCCCCAAGTCCTTCTCCACAGGAGCACAATCCTATCCCCTTCCAGCTCATAGCTTAGTCTTTGGGACACTGCTTTAAGAAATGAATGTGGGCAGAAATAGCACCCAGATTCTGAATGTCTGCTTCCCATGTGAAAGCAGGGGGGAAAGAGAGATGCTGAAAATAGGTCAGGCTACAGGGCTACATCCGCATGCTTGACAGCAACTGCAATGACCAAAGTTTACTGTGAGGAAGTAAAGTTACAGCCTTAGACTCATTACAAGTGTATCCTTCATTGCATCAACACAATACTCTCAGATGCCAAAGAAGCGCAGTCTGAGATTTATTGCAATTGGGACATATAAGACATAGTAAATAGAATTAGTGGTGTGCCTTGGCTGTTCTCCATCATCTGATTAAGAAAAATAAGGCCAGAAGGAAATAACTAGAGGATCAGTGCAGAATTGGAAAGATACTCCTGAAGGACTGAATACAGTGAGCCTTGGAAAGGTAGAAGCAGCTTATGTTCCTTCTTAACATCATCTGTTCTAAAAGCAGCTGGGACATGCTAGCACCCTACTTTCAGTCAGGGCATTATAGATGACCAGTGCCTAAGAGGCAGTATAGAGGCAGCTGGGAAGACTGCATTCTTTAAGAAAAGGCTGAAAGTCAGATCTGCAAAGGAAACCTGAAGATGGTAGAAAAATGATGGCATGGCAGGATATGCAGGGTACAGAATGGCACACAGAACACACTGAGGAGGTGGAACAAATCCTATTTCGTACTTTCTCAACTGTAGCCTCATTCCCATTTGTAACAGATGGCACGTCAACCATGTGCTGGGTGAGCTTTGCTAACGTTTAACATTTTGGAAACTGATTTCCTTTCAGCTAGCTGCTCGTGGAGATGCATGTGACAGTTGTAGTGAGTGAAAGCTGAAAGGCTGCCTTTCTGGGCTGCTCATAGCTTATAGAGAGAACACTCTCCCGCTGAGGAAGACTTAAGAGGGAATTGAGAATGCAGGGAGCCAGGCATGGAAGGGAATGCAAGTAGTTGTCCCAGAAGCCTCACAGGGAAAAAAAACCCAACAACCCAAAGCCATGAATAAAAGCAATAACTGGATGGGAAACCTATATGAGGAGAGAAGCCCACAGGAGGCTGCAGGCTGTAGAAATTTTGTATAGAGAAGTGTCTGCAATGTGGTTGAAGTCTTAGGTCAGAGCGGAGGGAAACCCTCCTCACTTCCACAGCATGATGGAACCGTGGTTAAAAAAACCAACAAAAACCAAAAAAACAACCAACAAATCAAAAAACAAACAAAAAATAACCCCCCACACACAAAAAAACCCCACTTTTTGATAAAAATAAATCACTGATTTCTTATAGGAGGTGTTAGATACACAGGGGTATGGGTCTAAGCCAAGAAAAGGGTTAACAGACATTTACCTTTCATGTCCATGTTTATCTTAAAATACACTGACTCCTTCTGAGCCATCGATGATCTTAAACAGCCACAGGGAAGCAGAAAGGGAGACCAGAGGGAGCCCAGTATTACATAAATTGAAACAGAGCATGGGGAGCAGCTGAGATTAAAATAATATAAAGTCAGACAAGATTAAATCAGCTAATATGAACCTGCCTCTTACTGAATGAAAACTACTTTTGATGCTGTGTATCAGAAACAAGCTTCAATTTCACAGCTTCATTAACCAAACATCACTCTTCCAGGTATTTTCATTTTAATTTTCATACATCTATTATTTAAATATAAGGTATAAAAGACAAAAGGTCTTGCATTAAGTCATGGTTTATTCATTCCAGTGAAGATGCTGCATTATGTAAATGGTACCTTTTGAAGTTGGAACAGAAATTGCCACGAGGCCCTTCTGGGATCCATTCTGATTTCCTAGGTATTTGCTCTATTTCTATACATGACTGATGGAATTGCACTGAAATAAGGGTTTCTCTGTTGCTGTCAATGCAAAAAGGGAGAAAACCAGCAAGTAACAAAAGAAAAATGCAACAAAAGGCTCTAAATCAAGCACTCTAAAGAGTACAGGCTGGATTCGGGTGACTTACATCAGCACTGCAAATGTACACAGACCAACAGGTACGTTACAGAATTTAAGCTAGGAATTTTTGTTTCCCTTGCATTCAGTAGAATGAAATGAATGCCTCTGAAAAACAAGTCTAAGTGTTTAACTGAGGCAGATTTGGCTCCAAACTCAAGGTAAAACTAAACTCAGCCATCTGATAGGGTATCAGTAGAGTAGCAGTAGTGTAACTACTAATCGGTACGTTCTGATTAAGCAACCAAAACACAGGCACACATCAAAGCCCAGTCTTTGGGCACGGAGCACTACTTCAATTCGCCAGCATGCAAAGCACAACACACTTAGGAGGAAAGGTGCTAGGTCATCCTTTGACTTGGTGGCACTACCACAAGAAGCTGCTGACACAGCTGGAGGATCAGGACTTGTCTGCACTGAGGAACTGAATAACTGTGGGGATGCAACAAAAATCAGCCCCAAGAGTGTTCCTTATAGGTGTGCAATGCAGAGGGGCAGGTGTTTCAACAGTATGAGCACACTCCCACAGCCCTCAGCCTGGAAGAGTACCAAACCTGCAACCAGGTATTGCATCCCAGGATCTTCCAGATGTGATTTGAAAGAATGAGGCCAAAATGGATTTAGGAAATTAACCTGGTGGGTTGAAGTAATGACATGCCACAGCTGTGGAAGTATTTTCCCAATGGCAATAACACATCCTACAAGAGGAGCATCTACCACAGAGTTTCGCTGCTCCCAACAGGACTGGCTGGCTGAGCAGCAATAGCTCCTTGATGCGGATGCTATCCCTTGACATGGTTTTCAAAACAATGAGTCAGTCTTGCAGCTTAGACAAGGCTGATCTGCTGTCATTGGCTTTCCTGAGACCTTCTGACCTCTCAGGGAGAAAACTAATGTGACACAGTCCCATAAAACCCCACCTGAACACTCTTGGAGGGCTGCTGTTTTGTTATGTACCAGTGCTCCAATACAACAGCCATAACGAGACCTTTGTCTTTCAGAAGCAAATTAAGGCAGCTTTTACCCCAGGTTCCTTCCCATCTTCTCAGGAACAAGCACAAGACTGACATGGACAAGGAAACACACAGTGGCCCTGCCAAAGACAGAAAAAGGAAGTGTGAAATCCTAGTTCAAATACTCCTATTTTGAACTGATTATGTGATGAACAAAAAAGAATCTCCTTACTGCACACAATAAACCTATGAAACCTTGGCAGGTTTCTTTGATATGTCTGAGAAGCAGCTTGCTGCCATAGTGATTTTGCTCCTCCCTCAAACTGACACCCTGTGAAGGAGGAAAGATTGGGAAATACAAACAGAGATCAGGGACCATTTGCAAAGGGATTTAGCAGAGATCTTCTCTTTAAGCAGAACAAACATTATTGCTTTCAGTGGAGGGGAAAAAGGAAAAAAAAGATCAAACTCCAGCAAAAACTTACCAGCTCTTAAAACAGCAGTGGGAATACTAAATGTATAAATACACTGTACTCATGTCTGAAGGTCTGTCTATAACTGTAGCTGCAGTATGACCAGCATTTTCTTTCTCTCCCATTGCTGCTACCTCAGGAACAGCTCAAGGAGTGAAAGAAGTGGGAGAACAGTCAGCTGCCTGCTAGACTTTAACCCCAAAATTCATTTAAATGCTCTTCAGCCTGGAGAAGAGAAGGCTGCGTGGAGACTTCATAGCAGCCTTCCAGTATCTGAAGGGGGCCTATAGGGATGCTGGGGAGGGGCTCTTCATTAGGGACTGTAGTGACAGGACAAGGGGGATTCAAACTCANTCCAGTATCTGAAGGGGGCCTATAGGGATGCTGGGGAGGGGCTCTTCATTAGGGACTGTAGTGACAGGACAAGGGGGAATGGGTTCAAACTCAAACAGGGGAGGTTTAGATTGGATCTAAGGAAGAAATTCTTTGCTGTTAGGGTGGTGGGGCACTGGAATGGGTTGCCCACGGAGGCTGTGAGTGCTCCATCCCTGGTGGTGTTCAAGGCCAGATTGGATGAAGCCTTGAGTGACATGGTTTAGTGTGAGGTGTCCCTGCTTATGGCAGGGGGGTTGGAACTGGATGATCTTAAGGTTCTTTCCAACCCTATTCTATGATTCTGAATCATTTGGGCTCATCTCCACAAAGACGATAGTAAACTGCACAGAGTGGACAATGCTAGCACTACTGGAGATGCATCAGCACTGACAGTGAAAGAGAAGGGATGTCTTGCAGCACAAAGGAAAACAACCATGTTTTAGACCCCCTTTTTATGTGAATTAAAGGGTGACAGGCAAGATAGGGAAATCTGAAGACCACTAAGAGCAGTCAGGTCCAGGAATTTATGAATTTTTTGCTTTCTTGCCATTCTTTTTTTATTAATAATCTTTCAATGCAGTTAAAATCATTGTTTGGATCCAGGTCAACAGGTTTGAAGAGCATTATGCTATTAACATGAAGAACCACCACTAATAAGGACTTCTACACATGCAACATTTCATTTCCATGTTAAAAAACCCTCTTAATTGGAGGCAATCATTTAAACCTTCGGTTTTCTCTAGTGCCTCGTGATAATTATTCTGATGCCAACACTTTAAAGGAGAAGGTCAAAAGTCAGTCACATGTTATCAAGAATGTTCTCTAGAGACTTAGTCTGCTAAGAGCCTTACCCTAATCCTTCCAAGGTATTCCTTAATGCTAACAAATCTGCAGCGAACCCTCTGCAGGAAACTCCTTGTGCAGAACATAACGCCTACTCGAGTTGCTATTTATTGTAGAAAAGGCAGAATTCAAAAAAAGAGGGAAGATTTTGCTTCTTTCAGTACAATGAGATTTCACCATTTCTTTGTGCCGTCTCTGTGAGCAGCGTTCAGCACTGCATTTCAGATTGTTCTTCTGGTCAGCTTTAAATTGCACCTTGCCAGTACAAAATGAAACACCATTCAGCCTGTGACCTTCAGCCACAGAGACTCCTGGAACAGACAGCATACTGTCAGTGCTGCACAGCAAGACTGAGGCACACTGATACATCACATGGCATGTGGCTCTTGAAGAAGTTCCCACACACAGAATGAAGCAATGAACGAATTGTCACACATATTCCTCTTCATGCTTCCAGTGTAAATGG
>NDXB01002272.1:0-24857 GCA_002631895.1 Agapornis roseicollis | reverse complement strand
AGCTCCATGTCCTTTTGATGTTGAGGACAACAGAACTGCACACAATACTCCAGGTGAGGTCTCAGGAGAGCAGAGTTGAGGGGCAGGATCACCTCCTTCAACCTGCTCCTTTTGATGCAGCCCAGGATACGGTTGGCTTTCTGGGCTGCAAGCACACACTGTTGACTCATGTTCATGTTCTCATTGACCACCACCCCCAAGTCGTTGGCATGGTTAAACTTCATGAGGTTGGCATCAGCCCACCTCACAAGCGTGTCAAGGTCTCTCCAGATGGCATTCGTTCCCTCCAGCATATCCACCGAACCACACAGCTTGGTGTCATCAGCAAACTTGCTGAGGGCGCACTCAATCCCACTGTCCATGTCAGAGACAAGGATGTTGAACAAGACTGATCCCAACACCGATCCCTGAGAAACACCACTCATCACTGGCTTCCAGGTGGACACTGAGCCATTGACTACAACTTTTTTGCATGCTGTTGAAGTCCAGGGCAGTGAGTTTGCTGCACGCTCTTCTCACTGTCCTGAGGATCTTGAATTCGAACATCTTGTGGTCACTGCATCCAAGGCTGCCCTGGAGTATGACATTTCTGACGAGCTCTTCTCTGTTGGTGAGCACGAGGTCAAGCAGGGCACCTCTCCTTCTCAGCTCCTCTATTACCTTCCACACAATCGAGGAACCTCCTGGATTGCTTGTGCCGGGCCGTACCGTCACTCCAACAGATGTCTGGGTGATTGAAATCCCCCATGAGAACAAGGGCCTGTGAGCTTGAGGCTTTTCCTATTTCTCTGTGGAGTGCTTCATCCACAGAGTCCTCTTGATCAGGTGTGCTGTAACAGATCCCCACAGTTATGTCTCCCATCACTGTCTTCCCTTTAACCCTGACCCACAAACTCTCTGTTGACTGCTCACCTGTCCCCAGAGAGAGTTCCATAGTCTCCAGCCTATCTTTACACCCCTGCCATGGGCAGGGACACCTCACACCATGAACCATGTCACCCAAAGGCTCTGTCCAACTCCATCTACGAACACTGCCAGGAATGGAGCATTCACAACTTCCCTGGACAACCCATTGCAGTGCCTCACCACCCTAACAGTAAAGAACTTCTTCCTTATATCCAATCTAAACTTCCCCTGTTTAAGTTTTAACCTGTTACCCCTTGTCCTGTCACTACAGTTCCTATGAAGAGTTGTCTAAACCAGAAATGAAAGCACATCTGGCTACTCTGATACTGTAATAGGGAGTTAGGTTCATGCTGCCTTCTAAATGGTGTGCCTGATTCGTGTGTCATTGAGTTGATGGTAACAAGCATATAGACAGAAACTCTCTGAGCTTAGCTGCTACCCCCACCATCATTGCTTTACTGCAGCATTCTGCAGTGGATTACTAGCTTAACAGCTAGCATAGGTATATTGCTCCTGACATATACATTGCTTTCCACTATGCAGAATATTTTTTCCCTTTCAGGATCTAGTCCAAAATACCCTGTGGATTTTGCCTATGTCAATTGAATAGGATTTTCTGCTTCTATATGATTTTATTTCTGTATACTTCAAAAGCATGAAAGTACTTAGAAAGTTACCCCAGCTGTTATCATAAATCCTTTCTGTTGTTCCTGAGATGGCTCCTGTAGAACACTCAGATGAAGTCAATGTTTCTGAACTGAACTAGATATGATTCTCAAGCATTGTTGATGCAACATGAAAGGAGATGACCCATTCTTGCAGTGCTTAAAGCACAAACTTGGAAGGTTTTTGAGTTGTCTCAGCTTTTGTAAGGACAGTCAGTGCCATGCAAAACAGCATAAGGTCAAGGGGGCTTATGCATGGTTTTTAAGACCTATGATAGAAGTGCGGCTTTGTAAATGGGGATACAAATGATGCCAGGAAGCCAGCTAATATATAGGTGGTGCACTGGTGCAAAAGAAAGGAAAAAAGAGAAATAATAAGGAAAATATATATGGTTGAAATAGAATAAGTGCAAAAATGTTGCTGGTACCAAATTAAAATCAGAGTTCTGAACTATAATACTCTAAGGAAATAAAGTTGCTGGAGACCTTTGGTAAGGACTTCAGGAAAAGCCACATCAAGAATGTGAAACAGTGTAGAAGAGATTTAAATACATAGTACTGAATAAAAAAGGTTAATTGGTAATGCTGTAATGTGATCAAATCTGTTCTGGATTTTTTGAACATTTTAATACTTAATAGTACATTGTTAAACAGCTTTTGGAGATTTAACCCTGTGACCTTCAATTAGTCATTGAGATGTAGACAAGTTGAGCAAAACTCTTTCAAGATTCACGTATCCATTTGCCCCAAAGGGCACATATACCAATGACAGGCTGAGCAAACCCAGAATATACCACTTGAATTGTTAAGAAGCCTGAAGCTGTCAAAGGAGCTGTCTGTCCCTACTAGATCACCAGAGGCCATGATATCTGTGTGTGTGTCACTTTATTAGGTACACTTGACTGTGTAGCACATACGACCTTTGTAATTGGTGTCTAACCTCAGTGCAGTCTTTTCCATAGTTACTGTTTTAAGGAAATGCATAAACTTTGCTGGTGCCAGTAAGAAAATTTTCAGCTTTTATTATCTCTGTTTTAATGTTACTCTATAACATCTCGTATGTCTTAACCAATGACACAGAAGTGCACACTTCTCTTGCCATATTCTGTTCAACCTGTTATGGGGAGAGTTTCACAGATTTATGAGTTTACAAGCTTACCAAATGGAAAAAGGGGGGAAGATAGTTAGGAAAAAAAACATTGTTTGAAAAAAGTTAATATGCTAAGAAATACAGAAGACAGGTGATGACACATCCCAGTTGATATTTTCCTTCATCAGGAAAATGCTTACTAAATGTAAGATAAGGTTCATGCTGTCTAAAGAGTATTAATTAAGAAACAAAAATCTATAACCTATATATAATGTCAAAAGTCTTCTGATTTATTTCTGTGGAATAGCTCTACAATAAAAGAGCTTTGGTGGTTCACAAAAGCTTTAAAGTTATACACATCATAAACATTACTCCCTATAATACCTGCAATAAAAGGTTTAAGTATTGAGGTGTACTGTAGCATACATCAAATTTCAGATGTTGGCTGAAACAGATTCATCTAAGAGGTCTGGGACCACATATTCCACTTCCAACAAGGTATAGATTTAACAAGAATTTAATGTTCCTTAGTAAGTAGTTTTCCCAAAATTGGTCTCCTGTGCTTATTCTAACTGCCACTTGAGCTATTTTTTGGGCCATTAAACCACGGGAATTGCTTTTCCCTGGTATTAAGTTGAGGAACTGCTTATGTGAGGCATTTCAGAGGATAAATCCACTAACAGAAAATTATGGCTTATTTTATAGAAAATTAATTTACTTATTAATTATGAATGCGGCTCAGATTGTTAATTATTTGAAAAAACAGCAATCCTTAAGACTTAAAAAAATAGAAACAACAATTTTTCCAGACACCTGTGCTTCTGACAAATGCATTATTATGGATTTCTGAGTGTTTGTGAAAAACTGCTCAATCCGAAACTGACCAAGACCTCTTGTCTATTTAGGATTTTGTTATGGGTCTCTCAATTTTACTCCGAGGGACAGTACAAGAGAAACTGAAGTGGGCTTTCAATTTGTATGATATAAATAAGGATGGATATATAACTAAAGAGGTAAGGCCTACTTTTTACACTAATCTCTGAAAATAGAGGTTGTATATTTGAGTCTTCCTTTCAAAGAAGAATGGCTTCACTGTCAAATTAGACAGATAAATAAACATATTATGAAACTAGACATGCTAAAAATAAAACAATTTTCTCATTTTGGAAGCATATATAAAAATTGAAAAGGGGAGATCTTCACAGAAAATGTAAAAGGTCATGGTTCTTCAGGTAGAGAAATGTTTGGCTTCAACTTATGCCTATGTACTTGCACAGAGAGTCACTAGAGTGAATTAGTCTGGTAGGCTATTTGGACAGAAAAAGTACGTGGGCCATGCTTGTGACTCATTTTATGAATCTATGTCTAAAAATTTTTATTTGAAACAAAATTTATATCAAAAGATTTCTACATCTTTTATTCTGGAGGGATTCAAACATGTACTGAAATTACAGTGGGACCAAATAAGTGCTTTCATGTCATGGTCTAAGACACACAAAAATAGAACATTTTTCAGAGTGGATCTTTATGTAGATATTACACTTATAATTTTACACTTTAAGAAAAATCACCTCATAATTATTACAAAAGGGTGATCTATAGAATAATTTCACAGCATACTGGCAGAAGACTTGTTTTTTATAATTATTCTAGTTTTCACAAGCCATCCTATTAATAAAATTCAAAGCTTTTGATATAAAAGGAAGACTGCTTATGTGCAAGTGTATGCATGGGTGTTTCTGTTTTGTCTATGAAAATCTCAGTTGTAAGAAGCTGATGTGCTTTGTCCATTCACATGGTGTTATAGAACTTCTTCTGTTTAGTTTTCTTAACAAGACCTCAAGAGAGTCTTCACATAATCTATTTAAAATCAAAATTAAATATCTGCATGTATTTAAGAAGTGTGTCTATGGAAACTGAACAAACATGCTAGAATTTCTAGGAATACAGTAACATGTTCAGATATAAAATAACAGGCACAATCTTAAAATTTTAATCTAAAATGTAAATTCTAAAATAAGTTTTGTGTTCTGCATTAAAGCAGTATCTACAATGCACCTTACGTTACACAGATATCCTGTTTTTTCTTCAGGAAATGCTTGATATCATGAAAGCAATATATGATATGATGGGAAAATGCACCTATCCTATTCTCAAGGAGGATGCACCTAGACAACATGTGGAAACATTTTTCCAGGTGGGTTGCGTAACATAGAGCCAAAACCTGGCTCAGTTAGCAGGTATGTTACATTGTATATCCTACCAATTTTATAATACGTATTCTCTGTGGTTCTGTCCCGTGTTTCTCAGATCTACACATCACACCTTGCTTTTTCAACAATAAGCTCCTTACGCTTATTCTACAATGTTACTTACCACATCTTTACAGCATTTTGGCCTGGTTATACCTTAGGCTGACATATAGCTAAAATTGATAATAAAAAGGACTTGTTTTACACAGGATTTCAGGAGGATAATCATACATTCTTATTCTTTCTCAACAGAAAATGGACAAAAACAAAGATGGAGTAGTTACCATAGATGAATTCATCGAGAGCTGCCAGAAAGTAAGTACCCAGTGATAAGTACTGAACTTTTATCTGTTAATGCTGTCAGATGTGTCATAGTGCTACACAGATTTCTGGAGCAACAGTGATGGTAATCCTAATAACCAGAGGCAGCATTTTCCCAAGGTAGAGTATGTATGTATATACACCATTACAGAAAAACACTGAACAATCTAAATAAATTTGTGTCCTGAATCTTTAGAAGAAATGCTATATGCAAGCTGTCATTATTTATGGGAAAACTGTCCACATCCATGGTCTCTTTAACAGTGCTTTATTTGTATTTGATGGCAGAAGGTTTTTTCACATTCAGATAAATAATTATTTCTGTCTTCTGCCCATGCTGGGGAACACATCCCTCTTACAATTGGCATACAGGCATAGCAATAATAATAATGTTAATATTGCTTGAGAATTTGTCATCTATAGGAGTTTTCTCCACCAGAGAATCATGACATGCTGGAGGCCTTAAAAAGCAAGAGTACAAGGAGCCTGCAGTGTTGGATGGCTAGGAGTTAACAGCAGGCAAGTTTTGTCAAAGCAAGGGAGTGAGAACTGATTGTGATTATCAGTTGCAAGTGTTTACACTACCCAGGTGGCTGTTAATTTCCTTCAGCTGCTGAAAGCAGCTCCTTGCTTCCAGCGCTAGGAATGAGAATAAACTTCTGCAGCAGGAATTGCAGCCTGTTTTTGCTCCGCTGCCCTTCAGAGACCAGCCTGCACTCAGACCAGGAGATGTTATAAGGAAAGATAAGTTGTATTTTCAGAAATGTAAGGAACTACTGTTAATTTGTCAGTTAAAAATGCAAGAAACAGTATATAGTACAGAATAATGATGATGATTCTGGTGTGATAAGAAGATATTAAGTACTGTAAATTGTCATGTTAGATCCAGTGATAAGGTAATCATACATTATCAAAATTGATGTAGCAAATAAATCCAATGCTATTTGTAACAGTGATAAATATAAGGAATCATTACAGTGTTCTACTGATCCCTTTTCTAGGCTGACTGATTAATATGAAGCTGACATAGACCAGCAATATGGCCTCTGTGTATTGCTTAACTCCTATACCAAGAGTAGTAGACAAGAGACAGGAGAGAACAAGACTAGCAAGATTAATGCAGTTAGTGAGTGATAAGATTCTTAACAATTTGTAATAGGGAAAGGTGAAAAGGAAACAGAAAAGAAGCTCTAGAATTGTTCTAATTTTTATATGTCTCTGTAGTTATTCTTTGGGGTTGCTCTCATGAGCACAGCTGCATTGCAAGTGATTCTGTTTTATTTTATTCTGCTGATTTGGGGGGATGAAAAGAAAGAAACAGCTACTCTGTGGCTATTCTGTATACCCTTAGCAATTGGCACTGGGTAGTCTTGACTATCAGCAGTGCTCAACTGCACTGGCTCTAGCTTGTCAGTCTTGTTCTTGCTCCACTAAAGCCAAGTGATCATTAGAAACAGAGAAGAGATTCATTTCCCAGCTGAGAGTCTGCAAAGTTCTGGAAGTTGAATGACAGATTAATCTGGATATGACAGCAATTATGGTGATGGGCTGAGTGATTAATTTATGAAGAAAATTAGTACCTTCAGTAAAGAATTGCCTGGTCTCCTTTTCCAACATGGTTTGACAGGTTCTTACGTCTGTTAAGATTTCTTATTTACCTCTTCTGAATATTCAGAGTATATGTGAGAGAGATGTTCTCTAAACTGCTACATGACAGAATATGTTCTCATCATGACACTTGCCTTCACTTGCTTCTAACTTCAAAGGTGACAATGTTTTTTGATACAAAAGTATCTCGCTGTCTAAATTCTTACTTCTCTACCTCCTAAGACCTATTCTTCTATAAAGACTTCTGAGCTGCAAAGTGTGTAATTCGTGCTTGTATCAAGACTTGGTTGAGAAATGAGATATGGGGTTAGGATTCAAGCTGAATCCTTCAAGAAACTTGATTCAGGTGTTAACGTGGCTTCAGCCATTTTTCACATTACATTTTTCACAAAGGACAGTAGTGGCTGCTTCTTTTTAAAACACAGCTGTAGGAAAACCTCTTTTTAATATCTCAGTAGGTACAAGACCAACCTAAACAGGTAAGGTTGATGTTTCTGTCTTGTCTCAGCATGCAGTGAGTCACACCACTCCAGGAGTGAGGTGTCTCATCTTTCACGAGCATTTAATAATGCCAAAAGCAAAATTAAATGATCCTGTGATCCTTCCTGTAGTAAATCTGCCTGTGCTTTAGATCTACCATGCAATATTTTTATGTTTTCTGTAAGTTCTGATGTTACATAAAATAGTGCTTACTGTTGTTGCCCTTCAGTCAGTATCTTTTCTGAGCTGTACTCATTTGTTCAAGTTTTCCTCCTAGGGAAACCAGTCCACACTCTTAATCACACTTGGTCCTCTCTCTACACAACTGCTAGTTCTATTAACTATTGCTTACCAAAATCTGGATGTTTAAGACAGTGGCACAGCACATCTGCTGCTCTCTAGGCTTTGACAGCTCTGGTGGTACTTTATTAAAAAGACACGTGTGCATGATATTCAGATATGCTCTGTTGTGTTCCTTCTCGCTCTTAAAGTAAACACACTCTGAATACAGAGACTTCATTTCAGGTTTCTGGGATAGATTCTTGAGATTTTTTTCAACATCAGGAGTCACTGTGGTGTTCTTAACCACTCATACACGTGTGTCTTTTTAATAAATATGCAGTACTTTGTGCTAAGTACTAGTTTGGCACAGTTATCACTGCAGTAGCACTGTACAGCCTGAAGTATACAGCAAGTTCAAGACTCTTAATTCATGGTCCCAATACAAAGAATGGGCTGTCCACTCACAGAATGTTAAAACAGTTATGTAGGGATTTACAAATCATTCAGGTTTTGAGCATGGTTGTCTATGGTCACCGGGTATAAGGACCACTCTGCCCACAGTTAAGTGAGGACAGCAAAGGTGCTTCCCCTAATCCCCCCTCTGTCTGGACAGGGATTGTGTATGACCTGATTTCACTGCTTTCCCTACCCATGTGCATGGATGCCAGTCTGCCATTCAGACTCCCAGGGGTCTACCTGCTCCCACAAGCAAAAATGGCCCTAGGTATGCTGGACTGAGCTCCCCAAAGCAGGTGCAATATGTCCTGCTTTGTATAAGGTATCAAACAGCAGAGAGAGGTCTTGCGAAACAGTAGTTGAGTAACTTGAGGGTGAGGTGCTTCTCAGTTCCCCACCTTCCTCCTTTCACTGCTTGGTGCTGGCAGAAAATACTCTGACTCAGGCATTGCTTCCTATCTACAGAGAGAAAGAACTAAGGCATAGGTGAATGTCGGGTAGAATGACATAAAGGTCTTAATAATAAAAAAAAACTTCTGGGATAGATATTTTCTGCAGGAGCAGCCTATTCCATACACAGTGCTGATGGTCTGGGCTAGCCCTAAAACAACAAACAAGCCATCTGAAACTTCACTAAGGAAAACTTCAAAGTTGGTTTAAAGTTGTGTCTGACATAGCAAAGTTCATTGATCCGTGTTTTGTGTGTCATATAGACTATCTTTTCATATGCACTAACACCTCCTAATGTCTTCAGTTAGGAATCATTAAAAAAATCCATGACAAAAAAGTTGTTTAGAAAAATGTATTAAAAAAAGGGACAAATGAGAAGGATATACTTGCCAAAGGATTCCAATGTAAGCATCTGCTTTTTTTTTTCTCTTTTTTGAAGACGGAATAAAAAGCTACTAAAAGTCGCCTTGTTCCAAATAGACGCCTGTATTTTCTTGTGAAGTCTCTTCCAATTTGACTGAAGGAAGGGCACTGGAAGTCTATCCATATAGAAACAGCAAACCTGAATATAGAGATGATTTTAGAAAACCTAGTTTCGTTATGGCTCTAAGCTGAAAGAGATTAGATATTAAGAAGAAGTTCTTCACAGTGAGGGTGATTTTTATGCATAAAGCTTTTTTTAATTGAAATTACATATTACTGCTTTCATGAGTTAGTTCAGGAGCACAAAATAGTGCACAAATTACTTCTTACAGCAACATTACATGACATGACATACAGGATCAAAGATGAAAAACCCCACTGTACATGTTTCATAACGTAAATTAAGAAAATTACTTAGACTTGACATTTCTACAAAGCAATTCATCTACTAGACTGAACAGTGAATAATTTATCTGGAAATGGATACTGAACATGTGTTATTGGGACATTAATGTACAGGTAGCCTACATAGGAGAATGGCATGAGACAACTTTCCTAAGTGAGCATTTCATACACCTCTTTCATGAAACTGCCTAAAAGTGTACAAAATTCAGTCTTTTCACTCTCTGGAATTAAAGGTGGCTAGATTATCCCTCCACGTATTAAAGGGTTTGCACTCAGATTAAGAGAGAGAATTATTACACTGGAGACCAGCAAATTGTAAATGAACATGTATATACTATGGTATTAAATGTATCTTTTATTGTATTACTGTTGATCCAAAAGCACCACCAAATAGGGGCTACTACAAGTAAACTGTTTATTCTGTACACTGAAAGGTAAATCTTTTTTACAAAAAAAAAAAATATTTTTTGCTGACTGCTTTGCTGAATTAGTTACTGATAAAAACCAAGGTACGCAGCGATGCATCGGAAAGCATTATGCAGAACCTGGGTGTCAAAGGGTTTGTTACCTACCTAATGCAAAATAATCAGAAAGCAAAAGTAGCATGGGAAAGCAGTCAACATCTTTCAGTGTGAGCACACAGAAAAACTTAGCTGAGGAGTCAGAGTGTAGTGATGGAACTGACTGACCCTTCAGTTCATGCAAAGATGCACGTAGACCTATTTGAATCACCCCTAGCTATGCAATAGAATGCACTAGATTTGCAAGAAGGCTCCTGTGTGCAATACACAGGACTAGAAATTTCATGTATGGATTCACACTTCAGCTACAACTATTCCTTGAATATTTATTGTCTATATGTGTTTTGTTATACTGCATATAAACTTGTAACCTCCAAAATATTGCAGACTTAACTGTCTTAACATGCTATTGTATTCCTGATAGAATAGTTTTAATTTAATTACTATATACAAAAACCTATTCAAGCATAGATCCATTACCAGCCTTTTTCTTCTAACCATTTCTCCAAACAAGCTCAAAAATAATGTTAGCATTAACTAAACTACAGTTAGTTCTACCCCATTCCACTATAGATATTGGCCAACTATATTTGTAATGGTGTATGAATTTTGGTTTATTGTTTTCTTTTTTTACAGGATGAGAACATAATGCGATCCATGCAGCTCTTTGAAAATGTGATTTAATGAAGACATTAGGTCTACAATTAATGGACAAGTATGAGTTATTCTGCAACACTATCTAAAAGATGGATTTCCACTTCATCATAAATAAAATTACTCAGCTTTATACTGAGACATGTATTATGCAAATATATTTTTTATTATAAATTTTTGCCCCCCCAAAAAAACCAAAATAAGACCTTACATTATTATAATTCCAACACATTGATAAAATAGATATTATGACAAGGAGGTTAACTAAATATTCTAAGTTTTGTTACTCATTTGTATTGGATTAAGCTCCAGATGTCTGAAGTGTATTTCTCAAATATTAGCTTCTACTTTATACAGAGGCATTACCGTGTTTGGGTTTTTTTCCACATTTGTATGGTGTAGTCCTTATTTTTTGAATAAGACTTTGAGTTAAAGTGCTGTAATCAATGTGCAATGCACATCATGCTGCTATTGCCGTCCACCTTTGACTTGCTTTTCTGTTAAAAAAACCCCTCCAAACCTAATGAAATAGGTAACTTGAAAAGAAGAATTGCTGTAGAACAAAAAAGACATTGCTTGTAGGTAGATATACTCTTTAACAAATATGAGTAAGCTTCTATCAATCACACTTACCTAATGAATCTGCATTTAATTTATCATGAGAGGAGTCCTACATACTGTATTTCTTCTTCAACATGTCTGCAAAGGTCTTTGCTTAAAATTAAGGATTTGCAACTTCAATTTTTCATGAAGAAACCCAAAACTGTTTTCATGAGTATGTATCTTTCTGCCTTTAATGAAGAAAAAGGCATGAACTTTGGCATCTTTCATCCTGCCTGTGCTCAGAATGATTATTACTATGTAGTAGCATATATTAATAATGACTGACTGCTAGACAGGCTAACATCTGTATCAACTTTCTGCAATATCTTCAATTATGAGACAGAATCAAGAAAAAACGGGAAACTTCAGCTATACAATATCATTTATGTGTAATAAATGCATTACATTTTTTTAGGATCACATCTTCATTAAGATTGGAGCTACATTAATTCTGAACCTGGAAAGACTTTTCTATAAAAATATGTACCTAAATATAATACTGCCCCCTATCCATGTAATTTTGAAGATATACAGTTCAGAGATTTCTTCAAAAGAGGTGAAATGCTATCAGATATAGGCCAATCTTCATTGTGACACTGCTGCAGAAAATGCAAAAGGGGATTAATGAAATAGAAAGATTGTTGCAAGTGCATTCTTTGGAAAAATAAATCAGGTATCTATTCTGGTGTAGAGATGGGATGTTAGAGGCATGTTGAAGGCTGCTCTGCTATCACCAGTGTAGGATAAGAGTAGTACAATACATGTACACCTGAAATCTGTTGTAGTGTGTTTGTGTAAACTAAGTGTGCACATTTTGTTAAAAAAATAAAATAAACATGAAGAAAAATGAGCAGCACAATCGATTTTTTTAAGTTGTTAAGCAAATACTTTCATTTCTTCAAATTAAACATTTTTGCCAACAAAATTAATTTTTTTAAGAGGCTTAAATACATAGATCTTGCTTTTGCACAGTTCTGATCTTAGAACAGGCCTGAAGTAAATTTAATTTAGCCAAGCAAACCCTAATTTAAAAACAAAACTGAAATTGCTTTCATATGTTCATACAACAAAATTTTAATACCACATGAAACAGCATCTTCTGATGACAAAAAACAAAACAAAAAAAAAACGAACAACAAAACACAACCTTGAAAAAACAGATTTAAATAACAGAATTTAATTTTCCTCAGGGGAAAAAAAAGTTTTATGGTGTATTTTGTTACTCAGTCAGCTCTCCCTCACAGAGAACTCTGAATGGTATTTATTACAAGACCTGTTAGGAATTACTTTGTTAAAGTTCAAATATGTTCATGGAGAAATGCTGCCCCCTACAAGGCTTGACAGCCAGGTAAGCTGACTTCTGCAATATTTTCATTGTCTTTAACTTGTGAGTTTTTTTATAGCCTCTAAATTCAGAAGTGTATTAGCTTATCTGGTGCTGAATTCACAGGCTGGTCTTAAGCATAGCTGTGGCATTACAGAACTCAATGCAAAGGGCGCACAATGTAAATACTCCAAAGTTGCCTGATACATCTAGCTTACATACAGTAGGCCCAAAGCTAATAGGAAATAAGTAACTGAGCAAAATCTAGGCTGTGGCTCCATGGAGCAACCTGATGCCTCTGCACTGTGTTCTCCAAAGCTACTCCAGTTTCTCAAAACAATGTGCTGAGAATGCAGTAAGTTCAGTTTTGCACTTCATGCTACCTGTTTAGTTTATTCTCATTCATACCTTTAAAAGCTGACTCTCAAGAAGTCCAGATGATTTCTCATAGCCCTACATCTAACCCAGTAATTCCTGATGAATGCAAAATGCATCAGCTGTGCCTGCAGCATAAAATAAATTATGTCTGAAAAGTGGGTGTACATATATAATACTAAGATACTATTTTAGTAATTAAAGCCAAATTATTTTGCATCACACAAATGTACAAAACATTAAGAACTGCTGATATACTAAAGGACATTGTAATTTACCACAAAATAAGGATCACCATTTACTCTGCTTTTGAAATAACAGCCAGCTAGTCAATGTCATTGTAAGCACAATGCATATGCAAACAGCAGCCAATACAGAGAGACTTTCTTTAAGTAGTCTTCCATAATTACATATTCATAAATTGATTGGACTTTTCCCATTCTCCATCATACTGAGGAGTTGTGATTATTTTAAGAGATTATATCATACTCCAAATAAGTGTCAGTGACATTCACAGGCAACTTCTTTCCAAACTTCACCTTACAGTACAAATTGCTAAAGTTTTCTTGTTCAAGAGGAGACAGAACAATACGTTGGAATTTTAGATTTGATGATAGCCGTAGTTGCCTGTTGAGAAAATAAAACAAATTGAAACAAGAAGCACTAGTACTATATATGACAGTATTCATATAGTCTATATAAATTGTATAATTCACAACTTTTACTTAGTTATCTTCATTATTATCAAATCATAAAAACCTGAAAAGTTGCTATTTGCTGAGAAATTTACTGTCAAAAATGCTGAAAACAATGAACTGAAAAAATGGACCGCTGTGATGGCTAATGCTGGAGAGTAAACATTCAAGAGATATGCAAATTCATACCTAAAACTGGACATAAATATAGACATGAAATAATATGGATTTTTAAACAGAGAAGTAATACTCTAGAAAGGCCTTCCAATAAAAGTAAGAATAATATATAACACATGTAGAATAGAAATTTTATTAATTAGTTGTATTATATAATATTGAATACAATCACAATTTAGTAGTTTATTTCCAGTGTATGTTTTATCTTATTATATTATTTTTTTTAAAGACTTACAGAAAGACCTTCTCACAAAAATGGTAAGACTACAAAAAAATCAATGGACATAGAGAAGAATTAGAGGTCAGTGTTTCTCTGGATTAGTTACATTATCTAGAACTGAATTTTCAGATCATCAAGATGAGATGCAAATTTCCTTTTTCTGTATCACTTCATTTAAATAAACTCTCATGCTGCTTTATTTGTTGTGATGTTTTTCAGGTCTGCAATGCAAACACTGCTTTTTCCCTTGAATGAACATGAGAACACATACACACACAAAAAATGAAGCACAAGCTTAGAACTGGTAGACCTATATTTATGGTCCCTACTGTTTAGGTTATTCCTATTCCTTACCAATGACCATTTAATATAATACATGCAAGTGTTCATAGGGTCAAGAAAACCAGTATTTTCTCTTCTGCATGAATATCCAAGCCAGTACTCTCTTTTTTCTTCTCTCTTTGCACATGTATAACATGACAAAAAATGGCAACAGTGTTAGCAGAAAAATATTCTGCTATCTGCTACTTAAAGCTTTTTTTTTATATATATATATTTTATTTTTAATTTATAGCAATTGTAGATCTAACCTCTAGGTTGACCAAGGTGGGCTGGAATGTGACTATCTGATTTCCACAGTAACTGACCTCCATAATAAGCTATTAGTGGGAATGGTCAGGCATCATCAATAGCAGCAAAAAGTCTCTTTTATAAAGAATAAATCCTGTTGAGAAAAGCATGTAGGCTTACAAAAAGAAAGGAACACATAGCCTGCATCCAGCCTGACTCAGGTGTCAATATTCCAGAAGAGGAAGGAAGCTATTTACTAGTTGACATTTGGTGAATTCCTGGATCATTCTTCATAGGCAACTAGTCTACCCTATGGACTGTACAAGTTGTTCACAAGCTTTACTCCTCAGCATAAGCATTAACTTTCTAAGAAGTGTTGCAATGCCTTACTTGGAGTAAGGACTTAGGCATCCTGGATCTTACCCCACACAACTAACCCATCTGTCACACCAGTTCAAACCCAGGTGGGGGGAATCTTTCTAGAGAAAAGGAGAATTTTCAAGAAAGAGCAGTAAGTATTTCTTTTAACTACTAAGTTTGTATAAACTTCCCACCAAGGACAATAAAATCTTCCAAGCAAATATCATAGGTAGGAATCCACATGTATGTGCATTTGCTCCAAAAAATACAGGTCTCCTGAATGGGGCTTGGCATGCTGTTCTGTAAGAGTCTAGCCATACAACTTCTTATGTATGTATGGATCCCTTGAATATTTTACTGAGACATTCTCTTGAACAATGGAAAATACAAGTGAAAAGTGAAATATAAATAACGGGTGACAACAAAGCCTAACTGTCAGGATACGGATTATCCAGACGAGACTTAATGTCATTTCTGCTAAACTAAACAGACTAAACCAACTCTTTTACTATGGACTGGAACAGAGCACAGCTGATTGCCATAGTGCAAAATTCTGTGTTTTATGCTATATGAATAGTAGTGACATGTAAAAATAAGCAGTTTTCAGAATGGTGTAAATCTGAAAGCCAGAGATGGAAGCTGTTTTGGCAAAGTTGCATTCAAATGTAAAGAGTAGAGAATATTCATGAGATCAGCTCACCTTTCCACCATATTCCTCCAACTTCTGTAAAGCAACAGTAATTTTTTCTCTAAATTTCTTGTTCATTAATCTCCTTGAAAGCTATTGGAAAAGTAAAATAAAAAGGTTAGTTGCACAATATAGTATAGTAGATGCAAAGAGGCCAATATAATTATATTATTACTTTAAATTTCCAGAGAAAAGATGAAATAAAGATGAAAAGGAACCACTTTATAGCTTGTCACTGATGTCAAAGTATGGAACTCAGTGAAAGTAAAAGGAATAAAATGTTAAGTGATGAGAATCTTTAATTCAAAGAAAGTTCAACCGTTCGCCAAAAAATACTACTTTTTTCTTTTAGCAAATAAATTTTAAAGACCTATGAACCTTATAAAAAGTAATTCCAGATGAAAAGTTTACACATTTTTCATGTGCACTGAAAAAGATTTATTATAGTGGGAATACTAAAAAAAAACCAAAACACCAACTTCCTGCAATTTCTCCCTTCTGCACTGGATGCCTAAAAGGTCCTTTTATTTTGCTGTAAAAACACACTTTGGAAGCAGGCTAAATGAAACCATGACAAGCCTGTCTGACAGAGGAAGGATGTCTACAGAAGGACTCAGTATAAAAATATTTTCCATAATGCCCCTGTAATTTTATTTAATGAAAATTTCCTTGTGCAGAATTCTCATCTGAAAGAAGTGGGAATATTTGTGTAAGTTAATTTATTGGGACTTTCACAGATCTGTTAAAATATTCACACTTCAAATGCAAAACTCAACATAAACTTCCCTTCAAAACACAGCCTCTATTTCATCTCAGGCTTGAAGCTGCATCTTTTTATTATTTTTATCTTCCACTATTCTCTAATTTATGTTAACAACAGTTTTTGGACCTTGCTAGAACTTTATATGTCAACATATTATTAAAGAATTACGGACTTATACAGGGGAATATATGAAGCTTGTTTTTCATGGAACTGTTGAGTTGTACTCTTATCTATGCAGATATTACAGTAAACATCTCAACAAAAGTACCATAAAATATAGATCATATTTTACTATAGCAGTAAAAACTTACATTTGTGAGTAGATGCTTAAGATGATCATTAAGAGATGGGCCAACCACAGCACTCAGTTGAACTAAAGCATCCAATCCTCTTCCAAATACTTCATCATCTGAATGGGCCTCCAGAGGGGGAAAGAAAAATCCTATCAGCAATATTCAGCCAAATGCACAAGTTATTTTTAAAAATTAAAATTATTGTGTAGCTGCTACTTGCTATAATGTTACAAGTTTAGAAATCAAGTACAATGTAACAATATTAGTATCGAGAGGTAACATTTAAAAACCATGTATTTTTAAAGTAGAGTACAAAAGTACCCATAAAATGTCAGTGAAATTCTTGCCTTTCTTTTGAAACAGGGAAACTATAATTTATTAATGATGAAATAAAAAAATTCGCATGCAAACCAAACAGTTTACTACACCAACAATTTCAGTGCTCCTGGCATATTAGAAAGAACTCTTCAAATACTTATATGTTGAAATTGGGAGATGACATTTTAGTTACAAATATAATGGATTCAGTATCCTGAATCCATGTAATACTTAACAATAATTGTCTTTGTTGGAGAAATACAGGAGCCAATGACTTTCTGGCTCAATTAATTTAGTCTCTTGCCAGCTCTGTCACCTGCAGCAATGCTCAGGTTCTTACCTGCTTCTAGGGTGCTCTGTCATTCTTATTACTCCCATTGGAAGGTTCTTCTATACCTGAGTTCTCTAATGGTTTAGTTATTTCACTCTTCCCTTAGCAGAGAAATTGATTCACAACAATTTATTTTGTTCTTGTACTAATACTGACCTTTATTTAAAGTTACTTTTCCACTCTGACATTTGGACCCTGAACATTTTCTTGTTAATTAGAAGTCATTGGCTGCTTGTGTAGTAGAAGGTTTAACAAGACTTTATACCAAAATAGTGCAGCAATGAAAATTACCAGATGAATAACAGTAATGGGAAGAACACATAAGAATAATTTTTCTAAATTGTCTTCCAAACTGAACCAAAGATACTCATAACACACAATCCTGATCTTCTGTTACACTTTTGATCTGAGATTACAAAGAATTTTCAACCTTTCAGTGACTTCTATAAAACCAGAACTAAAACACAGGTAGATTAAAGGACAGCAAGAAGCTGAACCAGAAAAGAGCTCTGAAAGTTATGAAAAAGATCCAAAGGAGATTACCTTTGAGGACCATACTTTTACCTCACTTTATTTTCTGAATGAGTAGAAGACTTAAAAATGTTTAAAAAATTAAGTATATGACCTCAGAGATTTTAACTGTATTCTTCCCTTTTTCTCATTGGCATATTCTGCTTATCTTTGTAACAGGTTTTGAAATTTTAAATGAGTATCATAGAATTGTTTGGGTTGGAAGCCAAAAGGCTATGCAATAGACTTATCATCTTAATATTGTCCATGTAGTCCTCACCAGCACAACAAAAAAGAAAAAAAGAAAAAGAAAAAACAAACCACAAACCAGAAAAACCCCCAACAAAACCACCTGTATTAAAATATCTGCATGAAGAGTAAGACATACCAGTGCAGCCTTTAAGACTGGAACTAGACGAGGCAATAAGGGAATTGCTTTTTCAGTAGCACCATCAACCGTAAGTAATTCTTTAAAACCCTCCTTTGAAACAAACGTATAGGGATGTTTTGTCTCTCTCAGACCCTGTTGCAAATGTAAAATATGTTTGCTTAACAGCGAGTCTTCTTTTAAACAAAAACACAATTAAAAAGTTGCACACACCAGCAAGATGTTTAGATTTTATTACATCACTTCAAAACATAAAAGTACACTAACTCCACCATGTGGAGCCACTGCAACTTTGCTCAGAGAATATTCTGAACTAACAAAATACAAATGGCAATGCTCTTGCCCATCTTCATTCATATAAGATCCTCACAATTATTATTTTTTTGTATTTCCCTAGGAAGTGAGTCTGAGATGGCTTGCTTAACTTGTTACAAAATGCCGTTTTCAATTAAGAAATCCTGCATCCTTAACTTTGCAAGAAAATTGAGTTTACCTCTGCCAGTGTCACAAGCAGAGGATCAAAGGGAACAGTTTCAGGAAGGCATTCCCATTGCAGTCTGTGCTTTACTGATCCATGCACTAACCTATACAAAAAAAAAAGTTTTAACAAATTAACATATAATAATGCATAATTTATTGTTAACACTATTGATTTTTAATACATCACAAATTGGTTTGCAATATTACTAAAATTTTATATACACAATTTCAATACATACTGCTGTCCTTAGTGAAATCAATAATGATATTTAACACTGCAATTATTATAATTTCCAAATATGTCATTTTTCAAAAATTCTGCTGCCAATCACATAGAAATCAGAATAAAAAATAAAATTTATAGATGCCTCTCGTAATGACATAGAAATTGCTCTCCTTGCAAAGTCACTTACTTTGATAAATACAAATAAACATTTCCCTCAAATAACAATTGGTAAGTGAAGTCAATAGAAACTAAAAGACAATAATATCTGAATCCATCAGTTACTCCTGAGATACATAAAAATGCTATCTATTAATGACTATTTTATATATAGATATTCATGAATTAATGATTACTTAAGTTTTTGTTATGTAATTCTGCATCCACTTACAAAACACTAAAGTGCTTATTGACTAGGCAAATATATAATAAACAAAAGTAACTTAAAGAACCACAAACTATTAATTACTGGTAGTTTTGTTAACATGTGATATTGCTTACAACTACAGAATTGGAACATTCAAGAAATGTTACACTGCTCCAGACAAAAAAACTGCAAGATGTCTACTTATTAAAGTGGCATGTATTCTATTATCTTTGTTAGTAAGGAGAAGTAAACACCATTATCCGAAGAAATAAACTTCTTACATGAAAGTGCTTTAGCAAATCTCTAAAGACCTAGCTGCATTTTTAAAAAATAGCTTTGGTATTAATGCACAACATAACAAAAAAAGTAGTACCAAAAGAAGACAATTTCAAAGAAATGGAAAATTGCTTTCTGTTCTGAAAAGAGATAAGTATCAGAAATCTTTTCAGCAATGAATGGAATCAAACAGCCTAACTAAAAGATCAAACATGAATAGATGTATTTCAATCTGTGTAATTCTACCTAACCATCATATACTTCATAAAAAAATAAACAAAGCCTACCCACCTGCACGGAATGCCACCTTTAGCGTATATAGCAGCAAATGCAGAAGTTGGTCGAGAATAAGCACCAAACTGTGAGAACAGAAAAATAAAAAAAAGCATTATTTATTAATAACAATATTTGATAATTCCTATGAATATGTTACAACTCCAGCTTATAAATAGAAGGAACTTAGTCATATGATTCTAAAACTAATAAAATAGCCCAACCCTGCAGCTATGGCGGTGGAAAACATATTTGCTACATTTATCAGAAATCTGCTTTTCAAAATTATCTGGCTAGGAAGTTGAGAAAATTAGTAAATAACATTAGGATCAGCACTCTGCTACTGGAATACCCAGTATTTCTATTTTCTCTTGCAAATCTTAACTCAGAAATCTTATGGGTTCTCTCCTTAATTGATTAAGGACGTCCCACTTTCCTGATGCTCTTATTGTTGTTATATTGGTAACATGCAGAAGTCATGAACTCCAGTTCCACCTTGACCCAAGTAGAGACAAAAGGACAATGTGGAAAGATGTGGGAGAAACTCCAGATGTTGGGTAAGACTCACTGGAGATCAGCAGCAAGGTTCACATTGGCTGAGAATCTAGGAAAGACTCACTGGAGAAGGAAATTAGCAGCTTCACAGGAGGAAAGCCTATCCAAATTTGGCTTTTATCACCTACATGCTTCTTATGTACATGAACTATGATATTATTTGTCAGCATGATTATTCAATGCTACTTTTCAGATTAAACACCTTCGTTGCAAGTCTTATGTGAGTAAACAACTCCTTTCATCAACTGCCTCCTGAGAACCCAAACTCTTCCCGAAGTATTACATATTCACAGTACAGCAAGTTTCAAGTAATGCCCTATTTTGCTAGATTTTATGAGTTCTTGATGATCATCAAGATGATACCTGATTCTTGGTTTCGTTGCATAATTGGAATTACCTCCTGTAAAGTAGCAGGTGTCAAAATCTATAACTATACCAAATGAACTCCAAATCTTTTTAATAATTAGTTCTAAATCTCTTTTCAGGGCAAAAGTACGAATAAAATAAAAATGTCACCATCCACGCCACAAGTGTACCAAGCTCCCTTTTCCCCTTCTTTAAAAAAAGTAATAAACATATTTACTCCTCAGGCCTTTATGCTTAGAAATTAGGGAATGTATGATTAATAACTAAAGTTTAGTTTAAATTTACACAACAGGACCAGAAAAAGAATGTCCTGCATGTATTTCATAAAGTAATGAAATTTCTTCTGACAGGAGAACTGTTTAAAACAAACAGAAAACCCATCACCTATACTTCATCCCTGGCAGTGTTCAAGGCCAGGTTGGACAGACCCTTACATGACATGCTCTAGTGTGAGGTGTCCCCACCTATGGCAAGAGGGTTGGAACCAGATGACTTTAAGATCCTTTCTAACCGAAAACATTCTATGATTCTATGATTTCATACATACTGGATCAATAGTTTTAGGATTCAGCTTGTCACTAGGCTTTGGTTTAGTTGCAGGTTGCAGAGAATGTGGCAAATGAGATGTCTTGCTCTTCTGTACTGCAGTCTTTGGTTTTATTTGGATGCCTGATGACATTCTGAAAACATTGCCTTCTAGAAAAGATAAGGATTAAAAACATATAATTTTCATTCTTATATGACAGAGTGTCAAGTGTTAGAATCCCCAAACCTGAAGACTGACATGAACAATCAATCAAGAAAATCTCAGTAAGTGTACTACAGAACACATGCTTATTCTTACATATCTTATGATCTTATGCAGTACATGGGATAATTATGACAGTCTTGTCACTCCACCTATCAAATACACACATTTCCTAATCCCCTTTACTTTTGTACTTTGACACCTGCAGCAAAAGTGAAATCAGCTACAGTTTGCTTTTAGGGTAGCCTACAGAAATCCCAGCAGTATTACGGTGCTCAGCAGAACAGACAGGAGTGAAATAGGTTGGCTGGGTAAAGTTACAGCAGAGGACAGTAACAGTCTGAGGAATGGCCAGGATGAAGGAATGAACAGAAGACCAAGTGGATTCAGAACACAAAAAACCAAAGCAGAATTCATAACACAAGAGAACAGAAATGTAAATCAGCAAAGGAAGAACACAGAAAATTAATTCTAATTCATTCAGTAAGAAGAATTAAAAGTATTTTCTTACAAAGAATGGAAAAATAGCTTTCTGTATACATCCTTAAATACTGATTAGGTATACATACCTTCTAAATGTTCACGCTCCAGCTACAGGTGTTACTATATATGTTTGTAATTGGGTTAAAATGTCCCTAATAAAAGTCAACAGTCTACTGCCTTTTAACTTGCCAAGCCTGATACTGATGAATAAACCTGGCAAGAGATTTCCAAATGTTAGTAAAATTATAAAATGTGAAAATGCTAGTTTTGAATATTGTTAATGTTCAGTAATTTATGCTGTGGTGCAGTCTGGGTGGAGAAAAAATTTAGTAAATAAGAAATTACATTCCTTTCATAAACAAATGACACTGTATAGAAATTGAAACAATGGGAAGCCAATTAAATAATACACACAAACAATTATTGCCACAATGAGCATGGTACTTGCCATCCAGCCATCACCTTTCCCAAGTTGATGACATCTGTTTTTGTCTACAACATGATTACATTCAAAACACTGAGACAAGGATGAACTAGAGTGGCTGATTTTTTTGCTATGCTGCTTCCATGCCCTCAGCTTTATAAGACGCCTGCCCTAATCTCTGCCAGAATCTTGTACATGCAGCCCTTGCTTAGCTTCTAATTCTTCCCTCCAAACAGAATTTCTAGTCAGGTACTAGGATTATTTCCAAATCTTTAGGATTATTTCTGTTCCTGGTAAGAAGTGATAAGATCCCAGCACTTACGTAGCATGATATGTCCTTATGACTTGCAAAAAGAATTAAATGTGATGTCTGTTTTTACTGAATGTTGAAAAACAACATGCAATAATGAACACCATATTTATTAAAATACAACGCAAAACTAAAATTGAAGGTATAAACCGATACTTCTTCATTGATTATTTGATCAGGACTAGTGATGCCCATCACCTAACCCACTGCAGATCTTGCTTTCTTTTTCCTACCATGTTCATAATAATAATTTTCTAGTAGCAGTTTTTTTAAAAGAAGAACTAACATACCACAATTAGACAATTAAGTCTCTTCAGAGCATTCAAAAACTTACATGACACTTATGGGAACTGTTCTGCTTGTAAAGCACAGATCATTAAACCCAGAAATAATCTGAAGCCCTAAAAAATAAACAACAACATAGGAAGAAAATTTAGTGATTTTATAAGTGCCAGCTCATTATCACAAAACTCTAATCACACTAGTGTTAGAAAACACATTTTTAACTATCAGAAAAATAGGAGTCAAAATGGCTTTACACTATAAAAACACCAAATAAATTCTTGACATTAGCATTATATATCACATAGTGCTATCAGCGTCAACCTTCTCAATGTACAATTGCTCATAATGCAGTCATCTTGCTATTAACAATATGTTTTTCTCAGAAAAGTATTCAGAATTCAGATGTATTCAAATTCTTCTCTTTTCCAAGAAGTAATAAAGATGCATGCCAATTACTTTACCTAGATTTTAAATAATGACTAAATCTTGACGCATTTAAAAGGTTACCATCAGATAAAGTAAACAATAAAGGGTGTGACAACAGGCAGGAACAATGCTAGCCCTTGGGGACAAAAGACAGGAGCTCAGGACAGTGACAAGGGTTTTGTAAAAACTAAATGAGACAACATGCCTGCCATTGGCAGAGGAGGAGGTGGCAGAGAGTGGGAAAAGGACTCTTCATAAGGAGGCCTTAGACTTCAGCGCAAGATGAAAGTTCTTGTGTAGTCAAGAGCTGGGAGAGCCACATGCACTTGTAGAGAGAGCAGACAGCAGAAGTATAGTTGGGAATCAAACAACTGACACACCAGGTTTGATACAGAAGGGAACCATCCTAATGACAGAGGACAGACTTCAAGCAAAGGACAGAAACCCTTGAACAGAAATAGAAAAAGCACCTTTAAAAGACGTCTTCCAAAGCAGGAAAAGTGCCTCCTGGAGTTTGGGTTCTAGAAGTCACTTAAGAAAGGCGGAAAGTAAGCAGGATTTTAAAGGCGAGGTTGTTCCCTTACCCCGGTGTCAGCTCTCCCGGAAAGCAGCTAGGGCAAAGAGAGAAAGAAATAAGGGCCATCAAGCCAAGAGGCTTAAAAGGCAGAGCTCTGACAGTCACCACATAGCCGCGGGTCCGATCATCTCCACGGGACAACAAAAGACCCAGTGAGACGCGGGACGCGCACCTCTCCTCGGGCAAGTCTCCCTTTCCCACAGCTCCCGCTCTCTCGCGGGAAAGCCTAGATGAAGGCAGCCAGAGGGGACCACCGGCCCGATGGGCAACAGTATTTCCGACACTTACGGCCCCTCCGAGGGCTCCCCGCGGGCCCGGCCTGGCCCAGCCGCACGTCGCTACGACGCTTCCTGCCAGTTACCAGGGAAACTACGGGCCTCCGAGAGGCCAATCTTCCTCGGCAGGCCGCGCCCGAGGCGCAGGGGAGTAGTGGCACTCAGCGATGACCAAAGACGCTGACCGCGGAGCTGATATGCCTGACCCGGAGCCGTCCTGCCATGCTGGACGCTGTGGCATCGAGTCTGCCGGGGCAGCTGGGTTGCTAGGAAGTGCCAGGAGCTGGAGCACCGTCTTCAACTGATCAGAGTTCAGTGCTTGCTGAAGAAAGAGCAAAAATTAGATAAAAAGGCTCTGTATATATTGTGATTAGAATGGGTATGGTGCCTTTCCAGGTGACATTGCCACGCATTTTTATCCACTGCCTTAATAGTTTCCCGTTGGAAATGCGATTTGGGAAATACTTCATTTTGCTTTTATTTTTATGTGGCAAAAGGTTGGCTTTCAGGGACAGGGTGACATTCCCATTTGTGATTCTTTTTGTTCCAGTAGTTAATTTGTAGGCTTTTTTTTATTTGTTTGTTTGTGTTTTTTTGTTTTGTTTTGTTTTTTTTGTGTTTTTTTTTTTTGTTTGGGTTTTTTTTTGTGTTTTTGTTGTTG